>QVOB01005292.1:0-16223 GCA_014839585.1 Pseudomyrmex concolor
ATATATTACTATCGACTGAAATATAGTGGTTTGCCACTAACTGTCGTATCCAGAATTGTGTACACGTACTTATGCGCCGGTCATTTTTACGCGCGCTCCTCTCTCTCTTAGCGCATTTCACGCGCGTAAAAGATATACCAATAATATATACACTACATTGAATACACATGTACACTTAAATTTACATAAAAAACTATGTAAAGGATATGCGCGTATAAATAAGAGTGTAGAAGTCAGGTGAATTTCGAAGAGACAGCAACATGCGAACGTCGAGAGAAAAAGAGAAAGATGAAGTATAGATATAGTCAGTTGTATAGCGGGGGTTGGCAAGGAACGGAGATGTGAGGAACGGAGGTTGGTATTGAGGGAGAGAAGAAGGAAGAACGAAAAAGGGGGAATTGGCGGGGGGTGGCGGTGGGTCTTCGTTCGTTCGTTCACGTCCCCGCAGACGTCCGACTGCTGATCTATGATTCCCTCGCGCATAGCGAAGCACATAACTTTCGTCTTATACCTTCTCGTGAGATTCGTACGATGATATTGCTATCCACGTGTTCGGGAGCAACCCCAAAAACAAGTAAGGAACGGCGGGAAGGGGGGAAGTGCCGAAGGAGGAAAGAAGAATGACGATTTTTCGGAAGGGAGTCGCTAAATCCTCCGAACGCCTTTGCCAGAGAAAAGCATATATATTCCGGAATTCTCGAACTGCGCAAAGTGGAAAAAACGACGAAAATCGAAGCGGATGATTTTAATAAATTTGCGAACCATAAAAAGTCAAAATTTACTGAACGATGTTTGAGCGTAGAAGCAAAATAAATTACGAAACTTGAACGTTACCATTAAAAGTGTGCACTTAAAGACGTACAAAAAAACATTTGCTTATCGATAGTAGACTTAAAAAATTAATCTACGCGCGTGTCGCTAGTATAAATACTTTCAACAATATTTATTAATTCACAGAAGCAAAAAAAAGTATGTATAAACATGAAATTTAGTAGAGGATTATTCTTTTAGTTAAGATGCATTTTTATGCAAAAGAGGAGAGATAGTGTTTCTATTCATATTCTCATGGAAAATCTTGAAAGTACAGAGCCAAGCGTTTTGTTGCGTTACGGAGAGAGGGAAAGAAGAGTGGAAAGCATCCGCCCCTTTCCTCGCGCAGGGCGCGCTCGTGCAAGCGGTTAACGCAGCCATTTCACGCCTCGGGAAGCATCCAGCTTCCTCATCCAAATTCTAACCGAATCCACGGAAACGGCCCCACGGCCGGGGGGTACGAGGATTTCTATTTAGCAGCGACTGGAAAATGGTACAGACAATTGAGCGAGATAGGAAATGAACACGTTATCATTCTAGAAAAATTCGTAGGAATAACAATAAAAAAAAATTAGACACTATAGTTTCGGGAAAAAACTGTTGTGTCTCTTACTACCTTAGATCACATAAAAATGACATTGTTCGAAATACACAAGAGAGAGTTTAGGCGAGCGCGATTAAGTTTTCAAATAATGATATGCAATTTGCAGTGTTTAAAGGCAGAAATGTATTTATTCCGCCAATCAATAACCTATCCAGCTCTTTCATTAATTATTATCGTTTCATGACAATCCAATAGCCATTGTAAGCCATTGTTGAAATCACCGCGCTGATATGTTAACAAATGGTAATTTATACATGACGTAACTCCCCAACGAGATTATATTTTGCGTATCTCGTGAAATTAACGTCGCGACATCTAATAACATTAAATTATAACTCTCTTCGAACGAGAAACAGTATATCGCGATATCATTGTTTTACGATATCTGCCGCGAGTCTTTCTTCTCGACCGGACCAATCCGTGTCTCTCGATTCGGATAGCGGAATAGCTTAAAGTGAGTATCGATCACGAAGGCTGAGGGAATTACGATTGAGCGATTCTCCATTGCCTATACCAAGTGGTTATTTCTGCCATACGTCGTGTGCCATAGGAAAGGGGCGGCAACCGCAGCAGTACGACTGTCCTCTCTCTCTCTCTCTCTCTCTTTCTCTTCTCTTCTCTCTCTCTCTTTTTCATCCTCCGCTGGCGTATTTGGACCCCAATTTCACCCCCGAGGGCCAATATTTATTGATCACCCTCGAAGGCATCGTTCCGTGCACTTTCTCTTTTCGCGCGTTCCATATCCTCACTCCCGTGAACTCTTAAACAAAAAAAAAAAAAAAGAAAAAAAGAAAAGACGTCGTTCTTCCGACAGTATCAAGAAACTCGCAGCTGTTCTACGCAATCCTTCTCTGTTCTCTCTCGCGAAGTAGGGTGTTTCGCTCCTCGGTTCCCCGCGATGAGAACTCACCCCACGACTCTTTATTCTTGAGAGCTCACCTCCCATTTCGGGATCACCTCCCTCAGAAATGTCAAGCGAGATAAAGGAGAATTCAACAAAACTCGGGAACGGAATGGGAAACATAACATCTGCGTGACTAGAACTAAAGTAGAATAAATTTGACTGGAAAAAAACTTCGGAAACTTTCAACTTTTCTACGGATCCCATTCGCGAAGATAGAAGGAATTGTTGAATGATCCGAGTTAAGCTTTTAAAACGAATAAAACTCACCATATAGTCATTTTATATGTCTCAACGAGACATACTGCTTATTCTTACCTGTAACAAAAAAGAAAAAAACTCGAATAAAATCATGAAAAATTTTTTTTTCTGTACATTCTACTCGCAAACGCGTACAAGAACTTTTATAATCTAATTAGTAGGAGATACACATATTAAGTATTATTGCGATGTAACGTTATATTGTACGCGATACCAAAGTATCACACACGAAAAATCGCTCGTACATCACGGACGCTGTAATTTACTCGGTAACCTAACTCGTTTTTCTAGATATCATGGACTGTCGCAGAGCGGGTTATATAATCGTGATAGCGCGCATTGTTGCCGGTACATGCGCGCATCTCACGGCCGCGGGCCGCCAAATGATGCAGAACACCAGTGGGAATTGGTTCAGCTAGACAGGGTGAGACAGGAGGAGGGGGAAGGGCGAAGGGGTGTAGGGCCACTGTTATAACTAACCGAGCTGATCTACGACCTGTTTAGTAGTTCTATATCAGCGCTACACCAAATGCTCCGCTACACGCAATCGAATCGCCTCCTCTCTCTGCCGATAATATCTAACTTAAGTAAGGTAACCCACCCAACAACGGGTCCTTCCGCGCACACACGCGCGGCAATGCGCGTATAGGAAACGTCCCTACCTTACACACGTGAGCAAATATACTCTCGATATGGTCCGGCCGCGTGCGAGGAGATAATGTCGACGATAGAAGATTGCAGCAATTTAGCCGCGTACACAGAGTATCGAAACGCGAAAGCAAAAAAATTGCAGCTACGATACACTTCGACTACAAACCTGCTTCTGCAATATTGTCGTAGCCAAATTGTTTCGTATTTCGTGAACGTGCAATTTATGTCCCCTCTCTCCCCGTGAGATTTATATCTCTTTCATTAAAGATGGAATCAACAATTTAAACAAAAAAAAAAAAACGCATCAATTGATTTAGTGAATCGCGACAAAAATACACTACTCCACCATTTTTCGCGCGAAATAAATTCACTAGGTAGCTCGGTGATCGATGTTTTATCACGCGGGATTTCTGTCAAAAAAAAAAAAAAAAAAAAAAAACGATTGCTGTAGATACTTTCAGATGTGAATTATTTGTATGTGAACGTGAAATTGCTCGCTAAGTTATGCAAAGATACGCGCAATTTTCATTCGTGTGTAATCAGAGAAAGATTTAATATCGTCATTTATTTGCGAGAGAGTGCTAAAGAGAACGCTAAAAGGCATCCTATTAAACACATATAATTTGAGATGTATTATCACCAGAGACCGAGATGATATTCATATATTTATTCATACATTGCGACCTTGGTCACCTGCAACGTGGCTCGCGACAGGATCGTAAATCGGCCGCGAAATCTCATATTGCCATCGTAGCGCGTAACGTCTCGTTCTTGTGGCCTCCTCTAGCCCTACCCGATGAATTGATAATCCAAAGAGATCCGCGCGGTTATTGCTTTCCGTATCCAGCTACCTACCGGATGAAAATCTGCAGACCGGTGACTTACGACGCATTGGCGGTGAATGGTTATTAGATTATTGACGGTATCGACAGCTCATGCATTGCCTATTCGTGTAGGATTGGAGAGGATAGGCCGGTAGAAACCAGCCTGGTGATGGTGTCACTGTTGGTGGCTCTTGTACACACCACGTACAAATGGACGAGTTCGAGTGAGGGGGCGGAAAGGAGAGGAAGGCGGAGGTGGTGCAGCAGTACAGTGGGGCAAAATGGGAGACCGTGATAACGATAACGTACGATCGGCATTAGCTAGCGGCTTGCTGCGCCTGATGGATGCGCTAATTATCAGCAAGCAGGAGTTACAGTGCTTCGCGTACGTAGTCCGTGCGATAATTGTCTGTTTTCAATCGGGATTAAAAATATTGTTCTCAAGAGGAAGAGAAAAAGAAAGAGAAAGAGATTGTGTGTGTGTTGAATTTTAATTTGGTGTAATCTAATTGTGTCAGATTTTTTTCGCTGATAAAAAAAGGAATCAGACATAAAACCGATCGATAGTAAATATCCTATCTTAATGTCGGAAAAAATCGCCATACATGGTGAATATTTCGCAAAATATTGAACGTCGTGATTCTAAATCGTTCTCCAGACAATTTTCAGCATCATGCAGTGACATCGGTTGGAATTACGCGAGAATCGGTGCCCAGTAATGAACATCGCGCTTGTTTATTTAATGGGAAATTCGGTGACGCCATAAACCTCGAAGAAGGGGGTGAAACCTATTAAATTTATGCTTTTGGTTTACCCGGTCTGACGGATCGCACTGCCTGCACGCATCGACCTCCAACCCCCATCCCCGTATAGCTCAACGATCCCCCTCCTACCCCCGAGCTACCATCTCTGCCATCTACCACCCCTTCTGCTCATTCCCCGCTACAAGTCAACCATCTCTTTCTCTCTCATTCATTCCAATTCATTCTCTCTGCATCTTTCTCTCTTTCACTACCCCTTCTCCAATTGCAACTGTAGCGCATCGTGTGTTTGTGTTTATCCTATTGGTAGCCCAGTGTAATCCAACGGAGATATATCCTGCTGCCTAGGGGGTTCGGTCGGGGATTCGTGGTTCGGCGCCCATCATGACGGACAGCGGCGCGTCAGCGCGTAAAACGTCGTTGCAATACTGCGGTCCGAATGTGTAGAATTGTGCATTTTACCGCGGCTATCGTGCTAAATCTAATATTAGCGTGAACGTAGATATCTAGTATATTTGTTGAACAGTATCATTCCGAAGAGCTATTATTCATCACATCTCACTTCGGCATTATAAACATTTCCCCTGACATGGTTTGTTAAACTTAAGAAAAATGATAATGATTAAAGTGATAATGATTAAAGAGACAATAAAAATTCAGAAAACTTTTACATTCAATTCTGGAATCGATTGTAGAACAAAAGAGAAAAAGGAAAACAAAGACAAAAATTGTCTCCATCAGTACACGAGAAAACCTAATACCCGGTAAATTCCGAAGAATCCTTCGGCGAAGGAAAAACGACCATCCAACTTTATCCCTTTTGAATCCCCCTAATTACCAAATTTTCCTCGTCCTTAATTTAGTGTTATAATTGCTTCCTACCCTTCGCAAGGGATCGACTGGTAACACGTCGCGGCTCGTGCCTACACTACCCCCCGCAATTCTCCTTATATCTATCCCGACGTTCCCGGCATCTTCTTACAGGGAGAGATGGGCCTGCGTCTTTTGCAAAGTTTATCCTCTTTTCTTTCCCCTCCTCCCACGTCTTTTATTGCGATCTTCTCAAGTAGGGTGATACATATTCCCTCAACGTGCATTTAAATGATCTCGATAATTCTATCGATTGGCGCTAACTGGTGAGCCATAACGTTACATCATCTCCCCATTTTTAAAACCGAAATGTGGAAATAATACGTTTTCCAGACGAGGATTACATTACCATAAGAATCGCTGACTATACACATAATTATCAAGGGGATCCACGCTCGAAGTAGCTCGTAAGTTTTACGCGAGTCTCGTGTCTAATTATAACTTCATCTGTAGGTCAGAAAAGCACTTAGTGTTACGGATATGTGAAAAGATGGTGCACGTGCACGCGCGTAGCGGTCTGTTAGCCGCGCCAGTCACGTTTCCGACCATTTATGTTTGTGCAACATCGCCACTGTACTTACGTATACATAAACTCGAATCGTTTTCTGTGTCACTAAATGCGTGACAATAATATCCGCAAAACGTTTCTCTCGTCAAAACGTTTTAATACACAGTTGCTGCCAACTGCACAAAATCCACGTATAATCTCACTTTTCGTTTCTTGAATTTGAACATCTTGCGAAAACAAAACGTTGATGTAATATAACGTGCGAACGTAAATTTTAGATAAATCTTGTTATGCGTACATAAAACTTTCTAATGTATTTTCATCTTTCAAATTCTCCTCTCTGTATTTATACGACTATTCCAATTGGTATCCCTAACCACTTATATCTCATGATCCGTTATACGCGGAAGTAAGTGCGCCGGAACTTTGAATAGATTTTTGTCTACGGCGAAAACTTTCAGCCGTTCGACCGTACACTTTAGTTTGCTATACGTTGCAAGTGTGTACAAAGACCGACAGCACAAGAAAGACGGAACACTCGATGCATCGGGGAGCGAGCCGAAATGGAGACGAGAGCGTGAATAGCGTCACATATACATATATATATACATCGCGGTAGTAGTATAGAGTTGCGTCTATCTCTTCTATGTAGCGTAAAGTAAACCGACTTTTATATAGTGGAACTTCTAGTCGCGCATAATACACTACCGCTCTCGCGATATTACGTCGAATAGTGCATCTAAAAGTTACGGCACATAACCCATACAGAAACGCATATCGTGTATGTATAAATGCATGCGAGTGTACATATATGCATGCAATGAGCCGCATGCCAAAATTATGTCGACTCTTAATATCTTTAATGGCCCCATGATGCTTTTGTCGTTCGCGCTTTTCTTATTTTCCTGTCCGTTCCGAGTGTCTCATTTTTGTGTGCAATATTTTCTAGCGGGCGACGTTGCGCGCTTCACAAATCGCGATAAGTTGATAGAACTTTATAAAAATAATAAACAAGGTATACGTAAAAAACATGTGTACAATTAATTTATAAATGCAATCAGTGTTTTGTTAAAAAAAAAGCTTATAATCTCCATAATTTTAATAAATTGGTCATTAATTTGTCATTGCTCAAGTTAGAGCTTTTGCAAAAATTTATTTATCCGTATATACATCTCTTCGTTATACTTGCATAAATCACATACGCAAAAAAAAAAATTAAAAAAGATAATTTATCCCAGACATATATACGATTGCCGTACTTCTCTGAAAAATTTTTGCCGGAGCAAACGCTGTGTCGCCTTTGGTAAAAACCTGGGCATAATGCAACGCCATCGAAAAGAGAGTAAAAAGCGCCATACCGGAGCGAAGTTTCTTCGCGCAATGTTTTATTTCCCGACTGCAGGCGGTGGAAGAGTTAAAGCTCGCATCTACTGCCGGCCGGCAAAGATATACCGAAGTAAGTACCGGGCGTTAGACTCTGTAGAAGTGTATAAAGGACCGTGCCCAGTCACCACAAACTTCTATTCTCACCCCCGCGTACCGCCTTGGGGAAAGGGTTCGTAAAAGTTGGAGACCCTCGGGATATTTATGCGTTATCGTAAACTGTACACGTCTTCTTGTTTATCCTAGAATATAAGCGCGCCTCCGCGCATCTTCGGTCGCCGCCAGATACAGACTGGTTTTCATCCGAGATTATTATGTTACCAAATAACCCTATTGATTTACAAAACTAAACCATTATCTCAGATCGATTACACTACTTACAAAGTAATCAGAGGCAAATTACACGTATCAAAGTATAAACTTTGCTGTTCGTAGCAGTTACAGACGACGCGTTCATCTACCCAGTATTTAAAGAAGATCAATGATCTTTGAATTTTCTGTGTTTAAAAAAAAAGAAGAAATTGTGTGCTATATTGTTCAATATCTTTTTAAACAGCTATAAATTATTAATTCTTTGTGTTACAATTGAGACTATTATTAATGAAACCTGGCATACAGCTTCTGCTAATGTTTTAATTGCGAAGGAATGGAAAAGTTAGAACGGTATGTTATATTTATATGAAACGTAAATCTTAGCCGTCTTCTCTACCCTAAGAAATAAGCATTCCTTTACTAGACTACGCTGTTGCTAAACCCCTTTTCTTCGAACGTAATTATTCTACCAAATGGGCGCATTATTTTACATACTAGGGTGACTAAATTAAATGAAATCGCACGTGGCGCTTCTCACAAAATTACATTAACACAGAAGATTAATGTGTGAGAACAAAACGCAATACTAAAGCGCAATGTAGATAAATCGATTTCATGTATTTCTTAAAAAAAATACTTATATGCAACGCATGAGAACTTCTCTTCCTATTGCGTGTTAAATAATTCTCATTAACCGCCATGGGCCATTCAACCTTCCCGAGAAAGGGTTGATTGTCTTGGAACATTGTTCACATCAGACGCCATTACACTCACATGTCCGCGCAATTAGCAATGTAAATGCTCGTTAGTTAGTTAGCATGTTCGCGCAAAGCAGATCGAGATATGTAGCGGAATTTGAAACAGATTTCCCAAAATGAGTAATTATTTGTTGATAAGAAACGTTAGTTATCCCTGTATTATTCTTGCTTTTTTTTTTTTTCAACCGGAGATTGTGTCATGTTAGAAAACTTATTTAAACAATCTTATCGTTCGCGTTATTAAAAAATAAATATATTGCATTTTTAAATATCTAAATGCGTATTAAACATGCGTTTTGCAATAAAATATAATAACTATTACCTTATATGAACGATAAATTTAAACAGATGTATTCTAAAATATTTGGTTTTGTCTCGCGTTTAAACACAGAAAATTATATAATCACTAAAACACAGAAAGTAGACGATGGCCAATGCATTCCGCTAATGGAATAATCGGCGATAGTCGATCACACTTAAAACATCGTACCGCATATAAATCTTGTTCCAAGAGGATTCGAGACAACCGGACTAACGAAGCGCCATGTCCTTTACTCAGGCGTCCAATCGCGACTATCTACTCTCTCACCTCTCGGATTCCAACGGTGTACGCGTGTTAGGGTTCGAGAGATGTACTGTCATTTTGACTTCTACCTACAAATCTCGAAGACCCTGGTAGTCCCATTAAAGAAAAGAAAAGCCATGTTGGATTCAAGTATGGCCGTAAGGGTGTTTCCCACGAACGGTAGGCCAGCCCCTCTTCTCTTCTCTACATCGAATCTTCAAACTATTCATAATACCCTTCTTATGACTGTAATAGGAAGGGTTTCTCGCGCTCTCTATACGATAACATCGTTAAACTTCTCGTGACTTTTTGATTCAAGTTTAATCGATTCGCTCTATCATTGTTGAATGAATTTGCACAAAATGAAGTTATTATATTACTTCATTTATATTTTACATGACAAAGTTTAAAGTGAAATAACGATGATTTACGTTTTCTTACATATTTCATATTGCTACAGAAAAGCACGTACAAAAAAAATTTTCTACAATCTTCTTCTTTTTACGTGTGTGTATGTATATGTGTAACTAAAACTTTAATTAGTTTATAATACATATATCTTTATGTTAAAATAATTATTTAAAAATTGAGAAATTATTTTTAACTACACTGCATGTAATATGTTATAAGCGTAGTAAAAATCTGTTTTTTTCTTGTGTAGTTTCTTATATTGTATACGCTGTATGTTATCGACTGAAAGCTTATAAAGATGCTGTTCACTATAGTGTGTAATAATCTGTATAGATGGCGCCTAAGTCTTCTGGCCACACCCGATGCTTTCATCTCACGTGTATTTTGAGTCTTTCTTGGTTGACAGTTAGCTATTTTGTATTCAAGATTTTCTTTTTGTATATTTGTATATACATACATTAAATGTAACTTCAATTATTTATATTTTACAATAGATATATAGTAAATATTATATAATTATTTTTAATATATAACATTTTTACTGTAAATAAAATTTTGTTCTAGATTAACACATTGCATATTTTCAATTACTAAATTTTTATATTATCAATATATTTAAGCCCGAAAATCACTTGTATATTAAAACACTTGTATAGTAAAACACTTGTATATTAAAAAAAAAAATAAAAACCAAAATTAACTATAAATCTTAATTAAGATAAATATATAAATTTTAATTTACATGGTTCTTAAAATAGAATAAGACATTTCAGCAAGAATTTTATATAAATTTATATCAATTATACAACTTAGCGCGGCAGTATATATAATTAACACGTAATATATTTATACATAGATAAAGGATCGCGACCGAAACCGGTAGTAATAATTTTAATCGTTCCCATGTAAATAACTTCTTAAGACATTTATTTTAATGGGGTGATTCGAAGTCGTGAAGATTCATCGAATGTTTTCCAGTGAGTTAAGATAGCGTGAAGTTATTGATAAAATCACATAACGGAAGTTGTTTATGGATATTTTTTTAAGCTTCTGATCTGCGGCGCTTTTACGACGAAATTAGGCTGTCCATAAAATGTAATATTATTTTTAGTTGAGCACCCTTCCCCCATTTACCATCTAGCATAACCATAACTTTTCGTGGGACCGCGTGGCGTGACGTCGGCTATCCATTCGCGCCCAGAACTCTCACGCATACCAAACTTCATCCGCAATACTAGTCCCATCCTCTATCCAGCCATATTTGCACGCATCAATGCCTTCTCTCTCTGTTCTCTGCCTTTTTGTTCTTTTTCCAATGTGATACTTCATTGGCCTCAGCTTAATGGCGCTAGCATTCGCGGCTCTTATTGATGAACTTACCTTTCCAAGATCGAATCGAAATGTTAGCAGAATTTTGATCGATGACATCGAAGAATTTACTTTTTTTTTTTTTTTACGTTTATGCTCATGTATCGCTTTAGACATTTGTTTTTTTTATGCTTTATTTGTTTACATATTTAGGTGATTTATATCTCCTGGAAAAACTTTTTTTCTGCTTGTTTTATAATCTATATGTTAAAATAAATAAACATCGAGATTCAGATATTTTTTCCCGTAACAATGTGAATATATTAATCAGTTTTGTAACATAGAGATTATACTGGCAAAGCATGTCTCATCTTTATAACGCGATATAATTTTATGATATTTATATTTTGTCAAAAGTAGTATTATGCAACAAGTGCACCAAAGATTATCTCGCTGACGAATGATAACATGATAATTAAGTGATATTAAACAATTGGTTCTTTTTTTTAACTTAAGCAAATTATGAAAATTAGAAAAAATTTGAAAATAATCATTTTCATCGGTCAGTGATCTTTATATCAGTCCTTGACCTTCCACAGGTTTAGCCACTGGCTAGCGCATATGAGTACTTTCGCCACTGCAAATAACTTCGTTGCTTACCCTTCCTCACCCTTCGGCATTTCGCGTCGCGCAATTAACGCATGTGCGCAGGCACGCACGTTCCAAAGGGACTGGCCACGGCGATAAATCTCCGACACAGGCTCCGGGGAGATTTAAAAACATCCGCGCCCGTCGCGATGCACTATGCGTTCTGCGATGGGCATCCATGTGGTACACGTTTGGAGTATCACACCGAACGGATTGTTCCACAGGGCAAATCAAAACTCTTATCAAAACCGCAATTTTTGTTTCCGCTGTTATTTGCCATCCGATATCTCATTGATCGCGACGATGAAAGAAAGCGACGAGAGATAAAATTTCATCCGTGAATATAGAAAGAGAAACCGTATATACAATTTACACATCACATGTACATACATGTACATATAATTTCTTTTATTTAAATACAAATGTATTTTCTTAAGTGCGCCAACTTTTAATTTTATAATCGTGTTTGTGTACGCACGCACACATACACACACATATTTCCGAGATTTATTATCTAAAGGCAACGAAGTAATAAATATGGGTTTAAAGGATGCTCCTTAAAAGGCATGGACCTCCGGGCCGATTTCGTGGATACACGAACAAAGTATAGAACACGTCCACCAGATGGCACGATACAATGAGCGGTGTAGTATTTATCGGATTTAAATGAACCCTCGTCGTGTAATTGCGCCGTGATGCATGTGGATGATTTGTGGACCGTCTAAAGCCCGCCTTCTATGTGTACCACTCCGCCGCTTTTACTCCGGCAAGAAAGTGATTCTAGGTACAATCTCGAATACGTTTATTCCGTTTCTCACATATTGTTTTCTCGCGAATTATCACGTTATAACACTGAGGATTCACGACTGCCTTTCTTAGTCTAAGATCACGTTAAGATCTTCATCGGAACTTCGATCTTATTATTAACGAAAATCGATAAAAAATATATAAATAACGTATATGGAACGTGAAAAACAAATTATGTGCAAATAGCAAACGTATTGTCATTTATAGTTCGGTGACTATAAATTATAAAATTAATTACTATCGATATCTTAATATTAAATTGCACTCTCTACTCGTTTGAAGTCCGCATTGTACTTCAATCAATTGTACGACTCGATTATTGCATTGTTATTCTTTTTCAACGTGTATCGTACACACATATTTATGTGTTTAAATTGTATAAATGTGTATAAAATAAAATTCTAAATATGAACACCAATGAGAGTTTAACTAAATTCTACGTAATCCTAAGGTCTTCGTCCGAGGTCTGAAGATCCGGTTGAGACCCGCCGGAGAATCGTGCAAGCCCTTTGATGTTGTGGCATATCGGCCGGACGATCGGCCGACGCATCCCTATAAACAAGGGTTACTCGAAAGAAATCACAATAATTTATACTGTAAGGGCTTAAACGGCGATCGCGTGTCGCTTGGTACCTACCTACCGTGTTCCACGTATGCATGCACACGTGCTCACACTGTCACGTGATCCGACCATTTTCGTTTCACGCAAAGGCAAAACACATTGGCGTTCCCGGTTAAAAATCAATCAAGCACAAACATGACGCGCGCGTATCTGCGCAAAAATCATGCGCTCTTTATAATTCTAACTTCTTATTAACGTTTTTCTAAAAATATTTATTTATTACACACATATATCGATTTCAATATTTGCAATTAAATTCCATATATACGTAAAACAAATAAAATAAGTTGAAAAACTAAGTGACTGTATCTACGATTGTTAGAAACACAAATTTTTAAAATAATACTCAGAAGACAGAAAAAGTTGTAAAATTGAATTTAAAAAAATAAAATTGTGAAACTCATTTTAGTGAAAGTTTTATATACATTAAATTTTATATAAAACACATACGTGTACCCATGTGGAACATAAGTGTGAAAAAACTCGTCAGTTTTATATTTACTATAGCGAGCCAATCTAGATAACAGAATAACTTGGATTTTTTTACATAAAGATAATTGAAAAATGCTTGAAAATCTCACATGTTTTTTAAATTTATTCTTGATGTTGATGAGAGAAATTATTGCACGCTTGCGAAGCGTAATTTAACGTTGCTCATTATTCAACTAATGATGGTTTGCTGGATATGCACATAGCGTTACACTCAGTGTAACTGCTTTAATTATAAATAGTTGCGATCATTGACCGTATCTCAAGATTTATAAAATTATAAAGTCACTCTAGTATAATAACATACGTAATATGAATTATGAACGATATAAATCACACATTTGAAAACGTGTTAAAATAGTTTTTACATACACAATGCGCGCGCGCATCAAGATAGAGCAAGGCTGGCTCTATATTTCACGAAAGGGCAATATGTCAAAGAAAAATTTATAGTTTCCCCTCTACCTCTCGAAGCATAATAAAAAATGCAATAATATATATGCAAATATATATACACTATTTAAATTTAAATGCAACAGTACCACCAATGCAATCGAAAATTCGAAATTGCATCGTATTGTTTTCAAATAAAAATTTGCATTTGCGTCAATATATAGATATCATCGCGCAACGAAATAAAACTCTGAAGGTTTGAGAGATGTGTCCACTCAAACATCATAAATTACGAAACTTCATTTGATTTCACGAGAAAAAAAACAATATTTTTACTCTCACAGACGAATGAATTATCAATTTCGTCGACATTGGAATACTGCCAATCCTTCTGGAAAGTGACCAAATTGTCCTACGAAATCTCAAGCTCACTTAAAGCATTTCGTCAGTATATGTATTGGATATCGATTTAAATTGCAAAACTGTATACTAACAATTCTCGTGTCCGAATGTTTTCTTCTTCGGACACCTCCGCTTGATTAATACACATGGATTAATGAAATAAATATTTACGAAGACAAGAGACAAATGGAGCATTCAAACAAAACGCACACGACAAAAGGCAAATGATATTCCTGTTCAAGTCCCATCTGTGCCGCGGTTAGCATCGTATTCGGGGTGGTCCAACGAGTTTCTGCAGAAGGAATGCAACGTAACAGGAATAGTTTCTCTAGTCTCCCTTTTATTTTGTTGCTTTTATTGTTATTATTATCGTTATTATTTTTGGATGGAGCTGTGCTCCGATGTTTCAAGCCCGATAGAAGGTGGAGTTCCCGATGCCAGGTAGGAGCAGAAAGGAGGGCGGCACGAACGCAAGAACGGAGAGAGAAAAGAGGGAGTAGGGGAAAGGGGGATATATGCGTGTATCGCCATGCATCATCCTCCGTTCGTTCGAGAAACCAAAGGCCACCACGGGGTGTGTTGTTTTAGTTGCTTTGCCTATAGGCACCTAAGAGTGCCACGGTGTTTTGTCCGCGTGTACAGATAACGAAATTATAATAATTTTTTCAAGAAGATTCGAGAGAAAGAGAAAAAGAGAAAGAGAGAGAGAGAGAGAGAGAGAGAGAGAGAGAGAGAGAGAAAAGCTACATCAAAAAGACAAACAATCCTAAAAAGAATTTACATTAGATGCAAACTTTACATAATCTTTGCTCTAATAGACGGTGTATATAATTATATTTCTATAATTTAATATCTCTTATAATTTAATTATATAATTTAATTTTAATTCTATTTTTATTTCTAATTAAATTTATATTTTATATTACTTGACACACATATTTTTAATAAAAATATAGTAAGAAAGTAACAAGTCTGAGAATTAGAAAATTAAAATTAAGCTATTTCAACAGAGATATAAACATGTTTTACGTTCTCGAGTAGTATAGTATAACACAAGGTGAGGACACGTAGATAAAATCGTGACAAAAGCTAAGTACGTAACGCTGAATATACTTACAATCACAGAAAGCAAAATTGTTCCGGATGGCGAGAACATATCAGACTATGTTCCGAGATACGAATATAATACGAATTCGACTATAGAGGGTTTGCGAGCTCACAGCATGGTACCATCGGAGCACGGATAATGAGACGGCCCCCGACCAAGAGGAGTTGATACGCCCGCGCCGCTATAGTCTCTCCAGTCTGTAGGACCGTAGTCCTATAGGCTGACTAACGTTCGTTAACGATCTCACCGGGACTTATCGATATGTGAAAAAATGAAAAATCTGCACGATTTCTTGTTGGCAAACGCGCCGTAGTCGTATATATATACGCGAGAAATATGTGTGCAATAAATAAACGTATTAAATTTACTTTCTGTTAATTACTTCTGTGTTATTTTCATTCAATCGTTCTTCGCGTTCAATCTTCTGGAAAATCAAACGCTATAACGCAACGAGCGGTGTTCTAACTCGGACAAGGGTTAATCTGGTTAATCTCACTCGCGTAGTTCAGTACATAAATACGCACTGCTCTCGGAATTGAGCTAAACGCCATTGCGACCTTGTAATCGACGTGACGCAAGGATTCTTTGCTATATAATCACGAAAGGTACTAATTTCCTTGGAGCAAAATATTGCAATTTTATCTTGTTTCGAATTTAAATGATATTATGTGTTTATTGTGTAACACATTCTATGTAAAAAAAAAAAAAAATAAAATAAAATCTTATCTAATAATTTTAAATAAATAAGAATAATTACTATTACTATTACTATTACTTATTATTTTACATATTACTATTACTTATAATAATTACTATTACTTATTATT
>QVOB01005293.1:0-44940 GCA_014839585.1 Pseudomyrmex concolor
TATACAATATGTGACAAAATACTTTTTGTGTAATATACAGAAAAGATCATATTTTACTAAAAATATCATGAAACAGAGATTTGACTTGAAAGAGATTAGATATAACTTAATATGCTAAGTAATAACAGTCTAAAGTTTATGACTACTTGATTGCAAAATAAAGACTACTGCGGAAGATAAAATGATACATAGTCGCGCGTTATTTTACTCGCAAAAAAAAAACAAAATAACGTCATTTATTACGAGCAAAAATTCCGTTTTACTGTTGTGTTATAAAACAATGCAAGAGCCTCGCGTAAAACTCGAATAAAATCTCGCTTTATGGATACCCATAAAGCGAAAAAACTGCGCTTGGTAATTAAAAGAATGTTTTCTTCGATATATTGAGGAAACCGTGTGCCGCCGCATAAATTCGCGGACAGACATAGAGTCATGATCAAAGACAAGAAAAAAAATTTGCGGGGGAAAAACATCTGAAAAGTTCTTCGATATGGACCAAATAACTAACTAAACCAGTTGTTGTCCGCGCAAGAACCGGGAACGGCTGAGAGAACGTGGAAAGTTACGCGCGCGCGGCTGTGAGAAATCCCGTCGAACATGGTCGAATAGTTACATAAACTATTACCGGTCGCGTCATGGCAGAATGTCATTAAGAAGTCCTACATTACAAAATATCTAACAAGCAACCCGGTAGTCGCGTTGATTTAAAAACCAAAAAAGCGCCGGATAATTCAGTGAACCAGCAACTTCTCTTCTTCTAAAGCGCAATGTCACTCGTTCGTATTTTCACCGCGTGCAGTGTCGGATAAAGTCTGTTACACGATTACAACTGTCTATATTTTGCGGACATAATTCATCTATCAAGAAGATCGCACGTAATCTGAGAAATAAGTTCGAGAGAGGAAGAGAGATCATTCTATTCGTTTTCTCATCTGCGCTAAATTTACGATAAAAATATAGTTTTTTTTCTTTTTTTTTATTTATTTCTAACGCGTCTAAAATCAAACGATACGCGACATTAACATCTCATAAGACGTGTACAAACCACGTATATATTCCGCCGCTATATTCACTTGGGTGCAAAGTTCAAACGCGTTTCTTACGCGACTTTAAATGTTTTTGCATCTGTTTAAAATGTATTTTTAGGCAACGCCGAACGTATCGTAAACAAGACGCTCGTGTGTGATGCGTGCGGTGCTCGCATACGTAATTACGACACCCGTGCAGACATGTGTATGTGAATACTCTGTGATTTATGCGCGTACGATCGTAAAGTTTGTTCTTCTTATCCTGGCGAATGTTCGATATCGTTCTCCTCGGCGAGCAAGTCGACTTTTGCCGCACGAGCGTGCGGGATTACTCGCGCGGAATTGCGCAAATTTATCCCCATTCGTAACACTTGTTGATGCGGTGGAAAGTAATGTTACAAGCGCGAAATAATGACACTTATAAATTCACTCGCATTACTTATAGAAAGCCGCCGCCGTAAATCAGTCCCCGAAGTGAATATAATGGGCTGCACGAGTTTCTATTTATCGGGAATGCGTCATCTCTTCTCACGTGACGGCGCAATTGACCGTTCGATATGCATAAACGAGTTTTGCAATTACAAGCATATTTATGACGCATTTTAAAACACTGTTTTTTTTATTTTTTTTTTTTTTATTTTTTAAGATGCGAATTTGCGACTGACATTAACCGGCACTTTGTCACTGACTGAACACTCGACCGACACTCGAGAAGGACAGACCCGGGGAAAAGGCATGATAGCGTGTCTTTCGTCGCGACTCAAGACGACGCGAATACGAAGTATTCGATGTCATAATCGACGGCGACTGGTTTTGAGGTAAAACCGAGCGAGGCATTGTCCAAGAAAACTCGAGGCACGTACTTGACGAGTACACCCTTACGTCACGACTGTCTGTCCTTCGTGAAACGTTTTGCGTTTCAGGGTTTCTGGTTTTATGCCGCGCCAAGTTTCCCTCTTGCGACTTCTTCACTTTCGTTGCGTAGCATTGCTCATATTCAATTGCACGCAAATGGAATATAAATCGCGCGGCAAATTTTTAAAACTCGTAATTTAAAAAACACAAATGTCACATGTATCTACGGTTTTTGGCATTTCGCTCGAGTTGCGAAATTCTTTTTATGCGCGACCGACGTAACACGACGCGAACGTCGGCAAAAACTTTCTAATAACTCTGACATTTCGTATACAGTTGAAAATCGAAATTTACTGGAAGATTCTTGTTTGAATAAATTTTAACGGTCTTGTTTCTTCAATAGAAATAAACAAAAAGCAAATATCTCGAACTCCACCGTAAATTTAATCTCTCGCAAAGCAGGAATATAGAAATCTAAACCGCAAGCCGAGCTGTAAGTTTTTCGACTGTCGGTGACTGTTCGACGGTCGCTCTATCCAGATAAACGCGTTACTCCCGATCGTAAAATGCGCGACGTCAATTCGTTGCCGCTTTAGCGATTCGATTTCCGGTAGTAAAAATCGAGGCAATCGTAGCGCTGAAACTACCTGTTGACGAACGATAGAGGTAATTAACGGCCAATAAAATGGCAAACATACGTAGCATTGTTTACGAGTTATATCAAACGCGCATAGCAATGTTGCAACGTCGAGCTGCTCCCAAACGTGTTTCACAAATCGCTTCAATAACAAAAGATTTTAAACAATTAATTGTGATCATTGAATCAAATTGAATTTTTTTTATCTGTGTGACACATCACACATCCATGTTGTATCCAGCATTGTTAGAACGACGCGGCGCGCGGAAGGAACGCGCAGTGTGCAGAACGAAATGGAAAACGCAGAGGCAGAAAGAGAGCGAAGGCATGAAAAAATCGGCGTGTGATCTAGAAGATAGACACAGCCACGTCACGTTCATTCATCCCCGCGTTATGCAAGCGACTCTCGGGTAAATCCGGGTAATTAATTCACCCGAGCGCACTTTCCCTATTTTGACACGCCAGCCTACGTCTTTTTCCGTTGTTGTAAACGTTCGTAAAACGATCAATTTTTTTTTTTTTTTTTTTTTTGCGACCACTAAGAACTCTAATGCGCCATGATATTGGCTTTCTCTCTAAATACACTCGCCACACAAGCGCTCTGTGCTCCACAAATTGCATGTCGTCGTTATATAAAAGACGCCTTTTGCGCCGCGCAAAACGTTTCGAAAAAAAGCTAAAAGTTCCGACGGCTTTTCTAACGTTCGAGGAAATGCAGAAGGAGACATTTGTGGATTTTGTTTTGCTCCAGACGGCAATTACAGGTTACGTAGAGAGTAAACGTAAATAATAATCATAAGTGATCTCTCGTCCGCGCACCTGTCACGCAGTGTATTCGATAAATCCCGCATTGCATAGTTGTGCAAGAGAGAGTTCTCTTCTGCAAAGTACTCGACGAAAATTGACTATTTTTCTTCCGCTCAAAGAAATAAAAAAAAAACGGACATTTTTTCCAGATCGAAGTTCTCCGTGCGAGCAGCAATTAGACCTCGCGAGAAATGCAATACCAAAAGAGCTCTTCTTGAGAGGATCTCCCATCTGCCACACTGGCTGTATCTAATAACCGAGCGCGCGGATGAGGTTCCATCAGGTTCGACGCTTCTAACCGCTTCTCGGTTGTGTCCCGTTATGTAAAACCTCCCGCGCGCGTGTAAGAGCGTCTTTTGATACGCTCTCTCGCGCTACTTCGTAAATCAGATATCGAATGACGTTCGGTGCAACGAATGAATTTCGATTCTATGTACTTTGCTGGCTGTGGTCGAGTCGGACGACGTCAGGCTCAGGCCCTGCTGCAAGTGATACATCTTGGGGGTGAGCATAGCCGGTGGTGCACCGAGGCTACCCGGGGCGACAGCTACGCTCGTCATGGTCATTTCCCGCGACGATCGCGGACCTCAGTGTCTTCGCAGCACCAGCAGTCCGCGTCCTTCTGTTTTTCGCGCAACCTCGCATTCTCAGGTTGTGGCAAATCTGTAACCAATAACGCAATTTCTTTAGACATCCTTCCCAAATTCAAATTTATTAGAAATAAATAAATACACGCGTGTGTGAAGAAACAAAACAAATTTAAAAAAATAATGTTGTCAAATATTATACATATAATTTTAATAGATTGCAAGAGTTCGATTTTTGATTTTTAGATAAGAAAACAAATCTCTATTGCACACTTCTTTTTATGTATATTTTTGTTCCATAAAGAAAACTTGGTCTATGTTTAGGTACGATATGCCGACGCTAATTGCATTAATATCCGCGCGGCGAGATCCTCATCTCGCCGGCGAAATGATGGGTTCGCATTCGACAGTAGCTAAACGGCGTTCCCTTGCATAATCATCGCGATAAGTTACGACACCTGACAATAGCACCGTGCAATTTCACTTCTCTCGCCGGGAGATCACGATTGCGCAATTTTCGTCGCGCCAGACGACGAGACATTCGGCCCGCCAATTCCGAACCGTAAAAGAAATCATCTGAGGAAACTGTCAATTCGTACGTTCTGCTTGTGAAGGATTAATGATGTAAGAATTCAATACAAGTTTTACAAGTAAAAGAAGACACACACGCAGAATAAAAAAAGAAACGGTTCGCACACACGAGAGACGGATGCGCAGATGTCGGATAAAGAAAAACTTAGTAACTAGATGCGCTAAGAACCGCTGTGAAACATCTGTCAGCCGATCTGCGGCTAACAGTCAATGCAAACGAGCTCCACAAATTAATTCCACGTACGCGAGGGAACGCGATAATGTACGAGCGACGAGATATAGCTTAATTAACAGAGCGAGAGATTATTTAATAAATAGAGCACGTAACTGTTCAAAAATAAGAGGCAAACGAGCGTCTAATGATGAATCGCCGTATCGTTTGTATTGTAACCGTGCACCGTATATTTAGCGATATCGCGGCGCGCCGTTTGCGGATAATAAAATTCTGGAAAAATTGTAGATTTGTAGAAGAGAGAGAGAGAAAAAAAGAGAGAGGCGTCTTTATGTATACAATTTGTGCGCTTTGTAATTTATGGATCTCGTTGTTTCCTTTAAGTGCGGCCCTGCTCGCGCGACTGCATTCGTACGCACGGAGAGCGCACAAATAAAGACGTCTGCAGCGCAGCCACCGACCGAGTCGACGCGTTACGACCGTGGAATGCATGCTCGAGATTCTTTTCTCGTCGATGCGCCTTCGCTCGTGATGTATGAGTAAACACACACGCCGAGTAATGCAACTGAGACGATCGTAAAATTGATCCGCTGTAACTATTAGATGAGTGCAAAAGTTTTGATGGATTTCGTGATTGAGAAAAATAAATCGAGTAATTTCATGAAAAACGACTTGTTATTCATTCTACCAGATAATTCTCATTGTTTTCTATTATCTTTTGCTGCTGTACTTGTTGAATAGAATAAATAAATCGTTTTTGATGAAATTGTTCGGTCCATTTTTCTATCACGGGATCTGTCAGAGCTTTTGCACTTACTCAATATTTTTGCGTGAGATCACAGAAAAAAAATTTTTTTAAGTATCTATTAACGCTCGTCGGAAAAAGAATAAGACAAATCGTATCCTTGATAGCAATCGGCATTGATCTTTTCGGTGTTTAATGATGTCTTTCTTACGAACAAACTCTGGAAACGAAGAACATCGCGAAGGTGAACAACTTCATTGTATCATCATCGATGCGATTGATAGCCCTGTTGTTCTCGGTATCAAGACATAATATTAAAATTGCACGGGAAAAAAAGTTTTGCTAATTATATAGTTAGCAAGAAAAGGTAAGCCTATTGAATTTTTTTGTTTTGCTAATAAAATGTCTTCTGACAGTAAATATTTCTTATTTGCTATATAGTAATTAATCTTTTTGTTTCAATAAAAATTTTATCCTGTGCGGTTCATATTTATATAAAACATCTCTTTTTCTGATTTCCAATCGATCGAGTGAGCGTACAATACGCACACGTGGCACACAGGCGTTCGCTTTATTCACAAGCTGCGCAAATCGCATTTCATGAATTGCAAAACTAGGAACGAACAAAGAGGAGCAACGCCGACTCCATAACAGGGAGTGCTCGACTCCCCGAAAGACAATGATCAGCCATTCGCTTTCGTAATAACACGGTAGGTATGTCTGCGAGTATCTAACGCCGAGAGAAGAGAAACGGAGTGAAACAACCTGAGAGTATCGACATTGCAAAACGATCCAAATAAAAATGGACTATCATCTCTGAACTATCTTCAAAATCGCTGGCCGTGTTTTCTTCTTGTCACGTTGCTCTTTTTTTCGTCTGCGAAAAACAAATCACAGTCCATGTAACCTATAATTACACACGTGGCAAAAAATTGGACCGAATTGTGCTGCGCTCGCGATAGTTGGAATGACAGGTTAGAGAAACACTGATTACAGAGACAAAATAACAAAGTATAGAAATATGAAATACAATGGAAAATTAAGAGCACTGTATCTAGGCTTTTTTCTATTAATAATAAATTTTTTAACAGAGATCGAAATAAAAATCTTCCGCTTACGAGAAAAAACAAAAATAATTTAAAATAAAATCACAAAGAAGAAAACAATTTTTTCTCCATATTATGACTGTGTCTGAGGTTCATATTGGCCCTTTTCTCTCTTTTGGTTTTATTTAAAAAATTTTCTCTCTTTTTGGTTTTATTTAAAAAATTCTGGAACTTTTTATATTTTCGCAAAAATAATTTAAATACGAAACGGCACATCTAACTTATTACTTTCAAGATTTTGCTTGAAGTTAAGTAAATAAACCGATTTAAATGTGGGAATATGTAAGAAATTTTAAAGAGAAAATTATAGAGAAAGTTGCAAAAAGCACTGATTCGAATTGTCATTAGACTTTCGCTACGAACAAATAGATTCCAAAGTTTTCGAAAGTCCGTCATTATCGAGAAAATGTAGAAGTAACAGCGGAACATTCTGTACACACATATTTGGAAGAATAATAATAGAATATGTATATTGTGATCGTGCGTGGCAGTAACCAAAGCAACAGGATAGCAATGATGATGATGATGATGATGATGATGATGATGTAATTCACCGTAAAACCAAAACACCGCGCATTTCCTCGGTCTTGTAACCTCTTACAAGCCGGAGCACGTGTATTCGCACGGTGTGCGCAGCTCGTTGTACATCACCGATAAATCGCCGCGATGGAAAGTAACAGCCGAGGAAATCGCGCATAACGGACAATTATGTCGTTACCGTACGGCAATCAGCTGTGCGCGGATTTGGCCAAAACGCCGAGACAAATCGGCAAAATTTTACGACGCGTTTACATAACGAGATATTCTTTTCCGTCGGATTTTTAAATGGCAATCGAATTTTAGACGCATGATCGCTCAACGTCAATTGAGACAGAATTGCCAGTTTTTCAGAAACACGAGGAAAAAATCGCATCGAAGAACGAAATAAATTGATATTAATCTATCATCGCTTCAACGTAGAACGTTGCAATAACATTCATCTCGACAATAGTAATGAAGAAGAAATACGAAGTCTGCCGATGTCCTAGAATTATAAATTGTTATTTACGTAACGTCATGAGAGATTTTTTTCCGTCGTCGCGAAACAAGAGAAAAATTCGCACGGTCGAGGATTTTCTTGTTGCTAGATAATTCTTCGATCATTCGTGTCACATGAGCATCGTTCAGCCTTGGTGCATGCACGTTAATTACGTCCTCCAAACGACTGATCGCTAACGTGTGTGTGTATGTGCACGCGGTGAAATTAAAAATGTCCAACCTTTCACCTCATGATGATGTCTCTTACACGTAATAATAACGCGCTACAACGAATAAATATTGAGAGGCGTCGTTTATCACTTGTGTCGAAATTAAAACACGAAATCATAATATGCGCGGTTGAGTAATATGCAGTACACGCGCGTATCTTTCACTCTTCATTTTTTTTTTTATTTCTTTGCCATCTCGAAAACGCTGATATAACATCGACGAAAAGAGAACAAGTTGTCCACATGATTTTGTTTTTTGAATCAATTTTGAGAGATAAAAAATTAAAAAAGATTTTTCAAAGACGCATGAAGATTCGTATAATATCGCGCGACTCATCTTCCGGAAGAAATGCGAAGAGACGCGTTAATGTAGGTTAACACACCTCTCGAAGGACGACGTGAGCACATACTACTCCGAGTACTGTTAACCCGCGCCAACTGACTCTCATCGTAATGCAGCGTCGCGGCGTTCAATGATTTTTACTTGAGCCATGTCGCGCCGTGCATTCTTGACGCGCGCTCAGTGTTGGATGTCTGTGTGTAAAAGTAGTTGACATACATGCGACTACCGTAAAGCTATCGCACGCGTAAACCGAACTGCCGTGTTGTGTTTCCGCAGTGACAACATCAGGTAGCACATACTTTAATTCGACGATACTTCTTCAATTCGGCTTTTAAAAATTATAATACAAGTTATCACAAAGTTGTTTGGTTTTTGCTCTATATCAAACATAAAGATAAATTTGTTGAAATTTTTTTATAATATTGTCGATTTTATACTCTCTCCCTCTTTCTTTCCTTTTATAAACACAAGGTAGCGGATGTGAAAGCCAGAACGAATTAATTTTCTTATAAATTACAACGATCCATAGCCATCGGTGATGGTTCAACCGACCATAAATCAGAGTTTTTCCCCACTTGCAAAAATTGTTGTATATTCAATCGATCGATTACCGATTATCATACGTTAAGTCCGAGCGTTAACCACACACGAACCATTGAAAGGCCAGATGATGTTCTCGTTGTTCGAAACTTTGTTTTCACAAATGCCGATACCGAGGAAGTGATCTCAATGGGTTAGGTCGGGCCGATAACGGTTCTCGAAAGGAACGGTTATCGAACGTCGGAGCGCTGGGATCTCGCTCGTTGCGAGAAAGACGGGACCGGAAAAGACGCAACATCGCGGCGGATAACCAGCTCTCGTCAGGTTCGTCGAAAGCTGGTAACCGAGGGGGAGAATTGTCTTCCGCGAGAAGTTCTCCAGGCTGAGTGAGAAGGCGATTCCGTGCGGACGATCTTCGCGGAGCTTCGGTGAGGCGAAGCGTGAAATTGCCGCGATCGGCACGCGTACGTCGAACGACATACGATTATAATGGGTCTTCTTTGCGGCCGCAAATGATCGTTGCGGAGAGTTATCTCGTCCGAGTCGCGCCTCAGTGCCTTCCGCGACGAAGATATTGCGGCACAGCATCCTCCGCTTGCATCGACCGATCCTCACGCGATGGTGCGTACGGAACTCCGCTCGGCGACGCGGAGGAAATTTAGAAAACGAGAAATCTGCGCGCTTTGTGTCATCCTCTTTGTACGTAAGAGAGATTTTCGAGATCGTGTTTGCTGCTAATTGACTTAAAACGCGCTTAGAGCAAGTTGTTTCGCATCTTGCGCGTTCTGATACGCCGACAGAATCAAGAGAGTTGCGATATGCAGAAAAAGTATAGAATTTATCAAAAGATAACGTATCACAATATTTAGCAATCGATGGCGCGATGGCGATAAATCAAAGGCGAGATGCGAGCAACAACACATCGCCGGTATGCATTTCGAAAAGCCGGTTGGGAAAATCCGAATCTCTTGATGAATAGCGCGATATTATACGCAAGTCTGTATATCATCACGTCGGCGCGATCGCTCGATTGAGACGGTGTCGGTCTTGCGAAAGGCGCGAGAACTAGACGTAAGTGAAATAACGCGCCGCACGAATGGGATGAATAGACGATAAATATAACATATTATTTGCCACAACGCGAAAGAAGGCAACAGGAGAAGAAATCGTAGGGGCGACGACGGGGAGATCTTGGCGCCCCGAAGCGTGAAATTAGCACGTATCGACACGCGTCGGGATCGTGCGGAACAGAACTCCACCGCGGTACGAGAGAGCAATCTCGAAAATATTTGAAAAATTCTGATTCTAAAATTGAAAAACAAGCTAAGCGAGAGAAAATAAAAAATTTATTTTATTTCAAAACAACTATCTCAAGAGTTTGTAAAAAATCGAAACTATATAGTCATATTTCGATTCTACAATCTTTGTTCTTATTTATTTTGTTACCTTCTAATTTCCACAGACATCCTTATTGTATTTTTTTTTTTCATTTTTTATAATTCTCCCTAAAATTACATAGATTATTACATAGATTATAAATACATGACTGTACTTTTCCTAATAAAAAATACAATACACTATGCTGTGATGAAAAGGGAAAAGAAAGGGAGACGGGAGGTCTTCCGCATGAGAGATGGCGACAAGAACGTTCGCCGCAAAGAAACGCGAGAGGGACAATGCGGCGGGATCGCTCCTCCGTCGTGTTGCTACTTGATGACGCAGCGCGGAAATGAGAGAGAAACGGAGAGAAGGATTTATTTGCAGAGAGTCTGTTGCGGTTGCGAAAATATCGCGAATTACGCTTTATAATTACGAGCGCTGATTGCATTTAAGATTAGTCGCTACGCACACCGCGAATCTTCGAGTATTATGCATAATACGAACGATTAGTCCGCCGAGCGAAACGCGGAGATATATTAAGATAATGGATAGACAATTTTAGTGAAATTATAATAATTTTTAGAGAGAAAATTAGATAAGTGGCTAACTTTTTTTTTGATCGTTTTAAAAATACTGCGAGAAGAAAGTGCTTGTCATTTCAAAAACTCAAGTTCAATGAACGAAAATTATTATCTTATTATTATTTTAATTTTGTATTATAACGTGATAATATATAAAACTATTTGTTGAAATGTGTCAACTGGAACAACATGAGCGCTCAAAATTATCGAATGCTCGCGAGAAACCAGAGTGAGAGAGTCCAATCTTAAACTAACGGGACAATTTTCAGTGTCAGATTGACCCAGAATTAGTTGGACGGGCGATAGTATAGGAAAGGAAAATCGAGCAAAACGAATGCGGCTGCGGATTCGAGCGGAAGTAGGTTGAGCGCGGGAGAACAAGAGCCGGTCATAATACCAACCAAGATGAACTTTCGACAGGACGCAAAAATGAAATGAAATTTTATGGCGTTTCTCAAAGAGAGGCCAGTCCGAGTTCCTCGCTGCGCTGACCTACTTGCGGCCATTATCGTGGACACCCGATCACTTTCATACCGGACCAACTCGACCAACCGGCAACTCGTCTTGAAATCCTAGGTCAGTGAGCGTTTCCTGTCGACCCTTTTTTTCGACGAAATCACCGGACTTTCCTTTCATGATCCGAGATATCTAACGCGAACGCGCCGAAGAGGCGCTGTTGATTTAAATCGTATCATTATTTATTTAACGTGTGAAATTAGCTCGCGGTACCAAGCTAAAGCTTAACAATAGTAAGTATAATAAATGAATGATAATCCATAATGATATAATAATTATTGTAGTGCGAACAATCACACGCTTGCAGTTTCAATGCCTCAATTGATTAAATTAATTAATTGAACCGAATGAGATTGAATTAAATTAACCGTTGTGATATCTCTCCGCACACATATTGTTCACACTGTCAATTTATTTAACGCAATTAGTTCAATTGAGGCTAAAATAATCTACGCTTAGTAATAATACTACGCTTAGTAATAATAATAATTAAATCCGTAAATATGAAAATTTACAAAAGCGAACGATCTGAAGTTCTCGTCATGCAGTTGTAAAGTCGTCATTATATTAAAAAACAACATTTTAGAAATATCTCGATCTCAACGAAGATATTCATTTTGAGATTTTTGCGAAAGATTCGACGATGTGCCGGTGTTACAGCTCGGGTGTTCGAAACAATCAAAGATCGGAAAACAATCAGGCGGCCGATAACTCGGATGATTCAGGAAACGCCCACGTGTGTTATATTGCGATGTAACTCACTTTTTCGTCGTTTTCGCCACAGCGGTTTCTCTTGTCTCGCCTTTTTTAGCAGAACAGTTTATCGAGGCAAGAAGCGTTTTAAAATATGCAGAACTGCGTACGACAATCTTCCAGACACACTTGACCGTAACTATCGCAACACGTTACATTCGGATCGGAGTGATATTAACAATAGCTGTACTTGAAAATGACAGGTTGCGCTTTCTCATCATCAGTCACGTAAAATAACATCATTAATAACCGGTGCATCGTTGCGTAACGATGTACAACGATACACACACTGTTATATTTATAAATTGTAATCTGCGTTTACGACACACAGTCATGAGGGGTTTCTACTCTAGAGTTAGACTTCGCGTCTAAAATTGAAAGAAAAAATACAAAGAAAATAAAGATGCGTTATTTAATGACGCAGGATGTTCTTCTTGAAGAAGTGGAATTTCTTCCAAGAAGACGAGTCGGCGTCGCGGTCGCGTTTATGTCACCGTTCCTCGAGAGAATATATAGTTTATAGGCTGTACGTTATATGCACACACACGTGTCACGTGCGAGCGCTGGCCGTTGTTGAACACACGCACCGGACTAAACTGAATAAAGTACAATTTACGGCTCACCGGTGATATACCGCCGGCCGGTGAGTAATTGCTCGGACTGCGCAACCACACCGAGATGTGACTCTTCTACAAAGCCGGTTAACGGAATATCTTTCGGCGAAATTAATCTTGAAATTGGCCGCTAATGACCGGGTACGGGAGAAGCGCAAAGTTGCTCGATAATTAACCTTTTCGATAGCACCTTGTGTCGGTTTAAAAGTGTAAAATGTCGATACAAATAAAACTTACAAATTTTTTGTATCGATAAATACGTAGCGCGTATTAAATTTTTATTAAGCTTTTTTATTAAACATAAAATTGGGACATATTTGATTTGTAATCGTTTTAATTTATTTCTGATATGTGTTTTTATTTATTTCTGATGTGTGTTTTTTAAAATTATTTTTGTATCAGAAAGTTGATGACGCAACTTTAATTTTTTCACATATACATTATATTCCAACACATGTGACTTGTTTATTAAGAACTGAATGCTCAACCGAGATTTTGCCTTAATTTCTATAAATACAAAGTCACGTATTACGTCGTGAACGCAATTTGTGTGACATCTACTCCCGGCAAGTTCGCCAGATCGTCAAATTTTGCCAGCGTATCATTCTGAATAAAATCTTCATTTGTATTTCTTACCTAATCAAAACCAATTAACAAGCTTCATTCACGAGTGCGGTCGCTCTAGTTAACTTTCTTCGAGAGAAAATTTAAGAATCTTGCTTGGAGAGTATATTTTCTTGAACCGTCTTTTAATATCGTACGCTGGCGCGTGGCGGTCGATTTTGCACAAGTGACCGCAATATGACGCGGAAATATTCGTGGATCTTATTCAGCTCGGATTTATCATAGCGGCATGATTCTGCTCTTCCCTCGCAAGCAAGAAAACGATCGAACGAACGAGTTTCTTTGTGAAATCTAAACTTCTCTCGGTTTAAAGCCCGACTTCCGATATCCTAGATATCTTCGTGTCTTTGTGTCTGACATCAAAATCGAACATCTGGTATCTATACGCGTCTTCTCTTTGAAACTTCTCTTGAAAACTTTCTTGGACACATCTCGCGAGACTTGAAAACATTTAATTCTAACGTATTTTAATTTATTTATTAATTGATGTTTTTCAAAACCTCTAAAATATCATCATAGATATTTTTTTGAAATTTATATATTATTTAATATATTATCTTAACTTCAGTATATTATATTATATTATATTATATTATATTATATTATATTTTATATTATATTATATTATATTATATTATATTATATGTATTATATTATATAATAATTTTTCTATTACGCAACAAGTGCTGAACGACTTTTAATAGGTGCGATAAGATATATAATCTGTGAAATATATATGTATATAATATATATATATATATATATATTTGTAAGAATATAACGAGGTAAGTCATCCGATTCAGTGTGAAAAATCCAATTTGAGTAAAGTTTTAAGGCGTTACTGAACTATGCAGCAGGATGTTGTGTCAGGAAAATTAAAAGCAATATTATGATCCCATACGTTTCGACTATATTTTTAGTCTTCTTCAGTGGGTACTACATTGAAAAGGAAATATATATGGCGAACGTTAACAAAAATTAATACGTGATTTTAAATTACAAAGTGAACATTAATGTAAGTCAATACGTGATATTAATTGTTATAATATGTCGTGACAAGTTAGTTGGTGTATTACCTTAATTTAATTATCACAGCACTAGGAGTCGACGATGTATGAATGTTGTCGTGTTCATGTATTTCAATATATATATATATTTTAAATTATATTAAAAGTTGTTCGGCACTTGTTGCGTAATAGAAAAATAATAAAAAAAATATATAATATATGTAAATATATATATATAATGTATGTAAATATATATGTATAATTTAATAAGATAACATAAAAATATTTGAGATCTGAAAGTATGGTTAAAAAGAGCGGAAAAAACCGAAAGAACGCCTACGTGGCACTCAGATGTAGTCTTGCCGCTGCGCCGCACGCACTAATGTAGGTAGACGGCTTTCCACGCTTCATGAAAGTGGCCTCTCTTCGGCGATTCGTTACGGCATGCGTAAACATTCTCGTAAGCAGTCTCGGGATCTCTCTCTCTCTCTCTCTCTCTCTCTCTTCTCTTCTTTCTTTCGCCGTCTTTCCCCTTTTCTTTCAACCATATCTTCGTTCACTTTCGTGACCCTTGACTTCGGGCCATCCAAGGTATTTTTGTAACACTTCAACGAAACCCGCATATATATATAGGGAGCTTTTACGCGCACATCTATTAACCATCCGGACAATAATTCACCTTCCTCACCCACTCCTTATTCGTGTAAATTTATTCATTACTCTTACGTATAAGATTAATAGCAAACATAACACGTTTCTTAGCGAATTTATAGCCGTAGCATAGAGTAAAATGTAATGAAATTTGTGCTTCTTCTCGCGTTTGCGAGATATCAATTTACCGTAATGTTGTTTATTTCTACGAAGCGCATTTATTTCAAGGCACTGCGCGACCGAATTGATAAGAAATCGAACGTAGAATAGTATCGAAAGTATTTTCTCTCGCTTCGAGATAAGAGCGGAGCGTGCGATGGTGTCCTGTTACATACCAGACTCGGGAATGCGCTTGGTGAGCGGGACGTCTATTTTGAAACAAGCGATGGCACTCTCCGCGGAGTGACAGTGTATAAAATTCCATGTGCGAACGTTCCAGATCGATTCTCGACACCTCGGCGCTCGCTGCGCTGCCGGCGACGGGAGACTCTCGGGCGCGATCGTTGCCGAGATCGAAGGCACGTCGCGTGCGTGCACTCGATCGCATTAATGCCATGCAAACGCCATGCAAATTACTATACGGAATCCAATCTCTTTTTTCGATACCCACGAGCACGCTCTCGTCTATTTCCAGCGTTGCACGCGTGAACGTCCGGAATGCCGTTGATGTGGTATCGGCGTGTTTCCCTTCGTAACGCACGCGAAAGCGAATTGGTTGGTATCTTTAATTTTTTTTTTTTTTTTTTAGAGAGGAATATAAAATGTGAGAAAAAACACAAAGATACTTTCAAGTTATTAGATGTAACAAAATAGAGCGTCAATGTATATTCAGGCAAGAGAGTTAAAGCTTGGATATCTTAAATACTGAGGAATTTATCGATGCGCGTGTCGATAAATGCAATGTCACTACAACACCGTCCGAATAACACGCAGCGCGCGCAAAGTGACACCTGCTTTCGCGGTATTCGTAAGCATCGAGGTGTGTACAGAGTTCCATAATTTATAAATACTGTATTCCGACACCAAAGACACTGGAATATTCATTGTACCACCATGCCGCGACGTAACGCACTTTCACTTATATATATAGCGCGTTGCGGTGATTCTCGAAGGTGACTGGACTATATCTGAATATCTACACATGTGACTGATGATGTTTATTATAAAATTAAAAGTAGATTTACGTCCGTATCTCTCAGACATGTTACAAATGTCGTATGATGTACTATATATAAATGCTTCGAGATAACGTTAAAATTCACTTTTTACGTTTCGCTGAGATGATATCTCTCAGCTGCACGCGACTCAATCGGGCAACGAGACGCGAAAGTCCCAAGTAGGTAAACCAGCCTTCGAAATCCGACGACGTTGCGAAAACGGCCTTGATGCGAGAGAGTTCACCTACGTTCGCATGTATTATACTAAAAATAACTAAAAAAAGACATTAGCTTGACAAAAGAGTAGTTCTCTCTCTCTCTCTCTCTCTCTCTCTCTCTCTCTCTCTCTCTTTCTGTCATCTTCCATTTTTTATCTATTTTTATATGTTTTCTAAAACTATGTACTGTAGTAAAAATTTCAAAAAAAAAAATTACATAAAGCCGCATAGGATTCAGACGTAAAAGTATCAGTAACTGTTGCGCATCCGTTAACGCTACGTATCTCGTTATCGCTCGCATTTATCCGTTTTATATCGAAACGCACTTGAATCGAGCGCATTTACGTGCACTTGACCGATATAAATAAAGCATCACGGCAATTTGTTTCATGCGCTGAGATAAGAGATCGGCCAAATAAATGATCGCGATAGGAAACGCGCAAGTGAGCTCATAATGTGCTGTCTTGGAGGAGAGAAGTCGCTGTCCTCTCCGTTAAAGCGCCTTTCCTTTCACGTACGTACATACTTGTGCGTGCGTGCGTAAATGTGCATATCGGGTTATTTCTACTATAACGAATCTCGGTGCCGTTCTCGGTAATGGTGTAATATCGCCGTTGATCAAACCGGCGTTCACGCTCCGTTTATCGTGGGTCACCAAGAGAAGGACATCATATTTAAACTCATCCGTTCTTTGAGTTATAATTGCGATAGCATGCAAACGCACAACTTCCGCGAAATTTTCATTAAATGTTTAATCTTGTTATTTTAGAAAGTCTTTGAAAGGAAACTAGATTGTTGTAGCAGATAATTATAAAAAAGAGGTTAACAGGAAATTTTTTTTATATTAATATGTACCTCTTTTATCATTAGGTATATATTAAATAAAAAAAACTAGAAAGTTTAAATATATATAATAATCGATTCATAGAAGGGAAATCTTTATCGTTTTTGCTGTACCTACATGTGCTGAACAAACTCGCGCTTTATTAGACACACTACATCACTTCGAGAGTTCTCCAACGACGTATATCACGTATTAACGAAGAACTCGGTGAATTCTACGCGCCAAGATATCGTAGCCGGAACGATATCGTGAATATTACCGACTATAATTAGCGATAATTAATACCGCGCTGTTTTCTAATAATTAAACCGAGTGACGAGGTATAAAAAGTTACTCGCAATCGCGCGCGCGCGTTTCCTCGATGCTGAAACCCTCTAAGTAACATATGCCTCATCCGCGTGATCGCGATTGTAAATAATCGCGCGCGTTCCTCTACATCGCGCAATAATGGACAGTTAATCGTCGCAAAGGTTTATAATAGGAATATATCCCGCGAAATAAGATTTCCAATTAAGCCTCCTCTCGAAGCGATATCGCGCGCTAACTGGCACGAGTTCTTCGTGTCGCGTATTAGAAATGACGAGACGAGTCGCCATTTTGAAAGGAATTAGGCAACGTTCAACGAGCTAATTGAGTTTTGCCGTAGGAGCTTTATTACAATACAGACGAGATCTGGCGCCGCAGCGGCAACATCGCGACGCCAGTCAACGGCATAAATTAGCCTGGAAGCGAAACGCATGTAATGATAAATCCTGAGGAAGGATTAGATACGAACCCGAAAGGAATATTACATTATTAAATTCAAATTAAGTACGGAATCACTTGAACGGAATTACACACGTAACTGAAATTAATTAGGTATTAGATGAAGATGTAAATCTTCAACGTTACGAGCAAATTTCATCGGCTATTGTGCAAACTAAAAATTTATTTCTGAATCCGTTTTTTTTTCCCGTAAATAAATTTTGTTCCGTTTCGAGGAAGAATTATTTTGAAATTAAATTATCTTGAAATAAGTACGTACACGCCTCGCGCGCGCGCATATACGTACGAGGATGCAAGCGGAGTGCGCCAGAACGAAGACCGACTTTTGCTGCTATAGTCGATTATTAAATGAGCAGGCTAGCCGTATCATATGTGCGCGATGCTGCCTAGTAATCGGAAAACGCGAAGACAATGGCCGCTACGTTGTAAGGTTAACAGCCTCAACGCGCGACTACACAAGTGTCTCCTACACGTCACACACCATATATACTTTACGACTTTTCTTGTTTGCACAAAGGCATTGAAGTCTCTTCTCATCGTCAAGCGTTGAAGTCTCCGCTCTCTCGCTGCAACTATTATATACATATCGCGCCGAGCCGCGATATAACGGTGGTTGATATACGCGACAAATAATTAATTGGTGTGAGGAGAAGAGAACGAGTTTGCCGACGTGGAAAAGCGGAAGGTGGGAGAGCAAGACGGAGAGCATTTCCTCTTCTCGATAGCGAGTCGATTCGCGAACCGGTCGCACCGCCATTTTCCCCAAGTTTTTGCCGAGAGACGGCCAACGGTTTGCTCACGGGCCAACGAGGTCACTTCTCTTCCTCATTCTTTTTAAGTTTATTGTAAGTCCTCCCGGGCTTATACGTAAGAGAGCTCCCTGCACGCACATTTGACGCAATGTTGTCAGGAAGAAATGCGACAATGCCAACTCAACTGGACGCGAATACGTGCCGGTATTCGGTTTTAATGTTCTCGCTGCGAGAATCTCGCGATGAGTTTAAATTAGGAATTTCGTTAATCGAACCAGGTGACCGGACTACTTGATTAACGGAAAATTGTTTGGAAATCGAAGACGACGTGGAGACATACGCGTTGAAATACGGAGAAATAAAACAAAATCGTAATTATAGTACGATGTTTCTCTGCATCTGAAGAGGAAGTAACACCGACATACACGATCCATGAGTTGTAAAACCCATTTTATCGCTTCGAGTGCTACAAACATTGGCGTATGGGGCAAACATGTGTCGTTTGTCATTCCGACGCAAGTATTGTGTGCGACGTTCGTTGTATGCGGGCGGCATTTCTCACCGTTCCGATATCGAGCACCAAGAAGTTTGTGTGCCGCATTCCGATCTGCACCACCCAGACCGGTATTAATTACCTAAGTCGACAAGTCCGTCGAGAGGCGACAAGCTGCGGGTCACCGTACGTACGACGACGGATGTCGCATTACGGGACTTTTCTGCCGTCGTCGTAGTCGTGCGCGGCAGTAGAAAGGAGCTGCGTGATTGTGCCGCGGTATATAAAAGAGGATATATCTCGCGATTACGTGGACGACGTTCGGATTACAGTACAGTAAGCTCTCTGTATATAGTAGCACATGCCAGACAACTAAGAAATTGCGCGCGAGGATGAAAAATGAACGACCCGCGCGACGATTCTCGCACAACCGCAAACTTTTCATAGTGTATATTATATTCTCTCGCGCAGTGTCACTTCAGGTACACCTTTAACCTTTACGGTTTCCTTCGCGTGTAGATCGCTCGTTTTGCTCAGCGTGTCATTTGTGCCTCGCAGCTTTGCACAAATGCAAATAAATGATTATTAACTAAAAAAACCTTATTTTAATAAAAAGTAAAATTATTTTTCTGTAAAATATATATTTTTGTAAAAAATGTTTCCTTAATTATAGAATTTTACTCTTTTGATTATATATTTTAATTTTCAATAAATTTATTGAGAGAAAAAAAGAGAGAGAGAGAGAGAGAGAGATTTGCGTCTTCCCAAATACACTTGCTCCCAATATAGTTAACACTTGACTGGGCAAAGGTTTCGTGACCTTATCGATGTAACACCAAGCAAATAACTGCACGGTCATCGAAATAAATCTTCACAGGTTGGCTCGTGCGCCGTGTAAGTGGACTTTTGATAAGTAGTAGGTTAGCCACGAGGAGCACATTCGTCTGTTTGTTCTCCTATTGACACACTTTACAAGCGTGGCGTAACATGGCGCGCGTCCAGGGACGCTCAACTTGATCGCGCGTTGCTTTTCGGTGGATCGCCGAGTATTCAGACAGATGGAATCCGCAGCGGCAAAGCAGAAACAGCCGGTAGCCGTCGGTTGAGCCTCTCTGATTGGCTAACGGTTACCAGTGCTTCATAGCCTGAGCTGAATCGCAACATGGTTTTATTTAAGTCGAAATCGTCGTCGTTGTCGTCGTCGTCATCGGTTCACTCGCAAATTGGAACGCAGCCAAGGCGGAGAACAACAAGGACGTTCTCGTCAACAACGTATATTAGCCCTATTGTATTCGCAAACTGACGGAGAAGCGTTCTCACACGCTCGTGAAAAGAAAGCCGAAAGAACACAGGACGTGATGGCTCATTGTTGGCCGCATCGATGGTTATAATTGATACTCCGTCCTTTTGAAGCTGCGTAGCATACACGCGATGACGACGCGCCCTTCATCGTATTGCGAAGCTGTGAGAACGCGTGTGTAATATATGAGCTTGATTGTTAATAATTAGCAAAGAAGCGAGTGGATCAAGGAGACATGTGACATTCTTGTAAAGATTATCTGTGAAATATCTGTGAAATATCTGTGAAATTTAATTGTGTAATTTTTTTGCATTAAAGAACATTTTCATGTGATATCATAACTCGTTAGAAAAAAAAATACAATAACTTTTAACGATACAATCTTGAAAGTACACACCGTTTTTGGTCAAGGAAAAGACTCTTGAGGTCGATCTTAAATGTTACGAATGTGACAACTTTTTTCATTTATTTGTCAGACGTGGATAAAGATAGATTTTTTTTTTTTTAATAAATATTAAACTCGGAATTATGGTATATACATTGTACATTGTCTGTAGACGACACGTCACGTGTAACGCACCAAATGCTAAATTTAAAAGTGTGTAACTCTGATCAACGCCTGCTGCGAATCCGAACAGAAACCAGATACAGACTGCGATCTCGCGAGGTGAAAGGATCAGGATTTTCTCTGGAGAATTTGCATACTCGCTTGCACGACCGTGTTTTATGCACGCAATATCCAAATTCCTCAAGGATAGGATATCTATAAAGCGCATTAAACAAAATTTTACGAGATTCTTCTGAGATTTATCCGTTTCGAGACTACCGATTTCGCTCGCCCACATACAATGCGGAACTTTATTGTGAGATTTATTACACGTGTGAGGTGTGAAAGATTTGGCGCGGCGCGGCGCGACACATCGCGCGGTAGGAGTGAATTAACGAATGATACATTCGTAACCTGTTTCCATTTTCTCGCAGCATGCTAACGGCATGATTGATCGTCATGAATAACGATTCGACTCTCTAGAGAAGAGAGGTGGAGCCTCGCGTGAATTTCTATACGGTGGCACGAAATCTCGTTTCTTTGTGGTACACAATCGACACAATATCAATCGATTATCGGCGCATTTGACGTTCGATATCTTTAAGAATGTAAAACCGAATTTAATTTCTGTCATATATTAAATTTATAATCGAAGATTTTTTATTCGCGTCAGGACGTCAAAGCACTGTTTTCCCCATGCATTTGCGGGTTTATATATTATCTCTTTCTACATACAAGTCAATATATATTGATGATATTTAGAGATCGTTTTTTTTTTAATTTTTCGAAAAGAGTGAATAACCGCACGAGAGACGTGCTTCACACCGACAGGAAAGATTTGTTATGTTAGTCATGCGTAGAGGCACGTTTCATCGTGACTTGTTCGAGCGCCATCGAACAAGTGACCTTAACAGGATAACGTGCGCGCCTATTATTACGCGCGGCGAAGTGGTATATATTATCTGTTCACGGCACATCGCGCCGGTACATTAAGACACAAAAGGTTACTAGGTTTCGTATTATGCAACCACGTTGTCACTCCTTCGTCCCGGAACGTAATCTTCGTCGAATTCGAGTTTCTCTCAGCTGCCAACACAAATGCCGAGTAGATATATTAATTACAAATATTTAATTCTGATTAATTTAAATTTTTGACATTACGCAAGATTGAATTAATTAATTTTTTGTCCGGAGTTAACCTCGGAAAACAACAAATATAGATTTTTTTTTTTTAACTCAAACGTAATTGAGTCGGGGATTTGTCTGATTACGTAAGAGACGCCATATTAGCAAAAACCGCAAACACAATGGCCGCGCCGAAGTCGAATTAATTCAGTATAGTCTTCTCTATGTCTCGGTAATTAAGAACCTCGGTTCTTAGATGTGGCTCTCTTGCGGAAATTGACAGCGCAGCGGCCAGTTCGAAGGACGAAGTTTACTTCACTCTTTTTCTAATTATTCTTTTTCCTTATTTTTCACTGTTACTATTTTCTACACGCTTCTTTCTGTTTTATCAATTATTCGGTCTTTGTCGCGAAATTGTTCCTAAAGTATTTCCTGCTACGTAAACTCGTAAATAATAAGACGTGTCTCGAGAAATTCCCATTCTCAAGCAAAGATGTTGAGAGAGAGAGAGAGAGAGAGAGAGAGAATAATTTACGGGAACTCAGACGCGAGTTTAAGTTTATTAATATTAATTCCGAGTTTACACGAAGATTTACATGCGTAAGAAAGAGTTTGTAAAAAACAGAACAGTAATAAAGTTACATCACATTTCGTGCAATAAATTTTTATTCTATAAAATATTTTTATGATATAAAAGTTTTAAAAAATATGAATAAATTCAAGTATTAAAAACTAGCAGAGAGAAAGAGAGGAAGAAACCAACGTTCACATTTATATTAAAAAATTAAAAAAAGTAAAAAATTAAGAAAATTAAAAAAATTAAGTATTATAGTTCGGCTTCCCTTTTTTACTTGATTTCTGCTCGCGTCTCTTCTCTGATAGTGTGGCTGTTTTAAGCATTCTTCTTGGAGTTAAGGTGCGATAAACGTAAAAAGTAGTTTCACGTTTCACTCGGAGCACCTTGCTAGTAAACAAGAATATCTTTGGACAGCGATAATGACTGCAGGGATTCCCATTTTGACATCATTCGAACTTACAAAAAGAAGCTTTTACAGCTGCTAACCGACACATTGCAATCGTCGTTACGTTAGCGTGTTTCGTATGCGCGCGCGGTTTTTCTCTCTGAGAATTTATTTTGCAGTGTGCAAAAACCAAATAGAAAAGAAAAAGATAATCGAGTTTCGGTTCCACTGCGAATCCAGTTTTATATTCCGGATATTTGATATGCTCAGATAAACTGATAATTATCGAGAAATCCGAAGCTCTTATGATGTCAGCGTAACAACCACTCGGTGGATTATCTTATTTTTTTTTTATTTTTTTTTTTATTTTATATCAACTTTGTATCCCGACTAAATTTACAAGTTGCGATTTCTCTCGCGCACTTCTCGCATTTAGCAATTATAAAAGCATTAAGATGTAAATTAATTTAATTCACTTGAAAATTTATCGTATTGAAATGCGTGGCCACATATAGAGAGCAACTAACTACTTTTTGTAACGTTTGTTGTTTCTTTTTTTTCTTCTTCTTGTCTACTTTTCATTTTTTTCTTCTTGTCTCCTTTTCATTTTCCTTGTGACTGATGGTCGCGCCGTCTCGGAAACCAGTTCCATCGGCGCTTTGAAACGGCGATCGCTATTCGTAGCGCGGGCCGAAAATTTTCATTTTTATGGCGAGGCCGTGCGCGAGCGCGGAAGAAAAAATAGAAAGACGATGAGAGAGAAATTCAAATGCCGAGAGACATGAAAAGAAAAAGTCATCCGACGAAAATTTGAGAATTGATATTCGAGATGACCGTCTACCGTATTCACTCGAAAGATGATAAAACGAGTATTGTTCGAGCAGCGAGTATTTCCGATTTCTTAGCAAAATAAACGAAAACATGAAAGTGTATTAACCGCGTCAAATTGATATCTCGACAATATATGAGAATTATCAACGCAACTGATCTCGGAACACACACACGACAAAACCTGTAATATCACATGAAAACTTGTATGATCATGTGAGAAGTGAAAGTTTCACACTTTGATCGATCTTAATTGATACATATAATGAACGCGGATATATATTTTGATTTTTAACATGTTTTCGCTTGATGCTTCCTGCTATCTTCTATGACTGATCATTTCAAATTCAAACAGTCTACGGCTGTAATTGCGACCAGACAATGGAAAAAGGTGGAAAATCACATAAATATATTCATGGGTTTCGAAAGCTTCTAGAGAGATATTCATGCGCTCGAGCAAGCGCAACAAGCTCGCGGAGAAAGTCCGGATCCGGAAACGGCCGGACAGCAATTTTCGGTGGCGGTTGTCGCGCTCGCTCGCTTCCGGCCGCGCGAATTCAACCTCGCGGTCCGCCACAAAAGTCTTGTCTATCACGACGGCGGCGGGGGCAACCGAGCGTGAAACCAAGACCTTAATTCATGAATTCCGGTGCGTGCTCAACGCGAGAGCGGGTGCGAGAAGCGAGAAAAGAGAATTAGAGAAGAAGCGCGGGCGCTCTTACTTACCCGTCCGTGTTTACTTTCTACGGGAGACAATCGAAGGGAGTTTTTCTTCCCCGGATGCTTTCACGATTGTCTTTCTTAAGCGCGAGCTCTGTTCTCAGGCTCCCGGTGTTCCCGGAGAGTCAATCGAGTTAACGCGCCGACAACAACACACACACTTCCGCGCGAGCACAAATTGTGTGCACACGCACGCTTCTTAATTTCGACCGCGGCGAAAGTGCTTCAACCTCGATCGAAAGTGCATCGAAATGCGCGCACGCGCTACCATTCGCCGTCGGGAGATGAGATGGCGCGCCTCTTTCAAAATTTTTTATAGCCCCAAGAGATCGCGCGCCAGCTTGTTTCCTTGCCCGCGACGAGAAAATTTACGTGTATGTATATCCTCACGCCGTAGAGGTCATCCCGGTTATAATATCGTTAACCCTGAAACCAGATTGGCCGGTCTCAAACCTACATTCTAAGTCTTAAAACCGTATCTGCTTTCAGGATCGTCATCTCGACGGAATGTGAGAAATTGTACACGAAAAACGCGAAGATACTGGAAAAATAAGATATAATTAAAAAAATATGATTAAACAATAAGATATAATTGATTTCAAGACGTGTAAAACTATATTTGGAACAAAAAAATCTTGCGAGATTTCTGAATAATTATTTTAGCAATGTATTACATTAATAAATGAAATAATTAATTCATATAAATTTGTATATAAAAAAGACATAAACCTGCAATTTTATATAAAACCTTTTTATAGCAAATGAGAGGGAGAATAACATTTAAATCAAAATTATATAGCCGGAATAAAGAAGAAAATACATTCTCTCTAAATCCGTGAAGTCGGAAGCTGTATCAATTTCAGAGCTACCGATACGACTCAAGAGAAATTACAAAGGGAACGTTAATAACGCCATGTGAGATCCATGTGGCAGAAGAGAAAGAACGTCTCATTTCACGATCGATCCAAATAGCTGAAATTCGCACACGAAAGTTGGTCGCACTTGAAAAATATAATACAGATCCGGGGCGAACCTCCGAACGTCCGAATGTTTTCACCGATATGGATACGCCGGATACGTCGGGCGAAATGCAAGTGAAACGTCGAAGTAATTACATATTCCCGGAGAAGTAACCGCATCGGTCGCTGCCAGAAATCGCAATTTTCGTGAACACGCGGCTGTGGCGAGAAGCTTTCGTTTTCGCTACGTCGTCGTTTTGTTACGAAAGTTTACTTAACACGGTTGTACAAATTACTCTTGTTATTTTCGCGCGCGCGATGTGTTCCAATTTAATGCTAGAGAAGTTGCGAGAATATACTCGTTTTTTTTTTTTTTTTTTTTTTTTTTTTTTTTTTTTTAAAAGAAAGCAAAATATTATGAAATAAGATAAATCCGGATAATACATTGTTCTCGTTGAGATAAGAAGAGAGATAAGGTTTCCGTTGACTCCAATCAAGAAAATATATTCTGGAAGATATATATTCACCGTTGTGCGTTAGAAGCACACGCGACGGTAATAAGATATAGACAAATAAGGTGATATAAGATCCGCTAGAAATCTTTTCTACTTTCCGCCGCAACGTATTTTTATTTCGCAAGAACCTCTCCGCGGGCAATGTTTGCTGAAACTGCCTTTTTTTTCCTTCTTGGTTCCATTTTGCGGTCGAGACTGCAGCAGCCGAGAGAATCGAGGGAAAGAAGTACGAGAAGTAACTCGCGGTCGCTCGTCATGGATTACATGACGGAAGAGTAGGATCGGCTGTGCAACTTGTCTGCATAAGTGATGATACAGTTTTTGTTTAGACGAGAGATAACGGCACACACGCATCAGTATCATCGCGATTACATAAATGCACGTTTATTATTTTACATCTAACGTTCCGTTACATTTTATCAGAAACTAAATAGCGCACAGCAATTTCGGGTAACTGTTCGCGTGTCAAATGTCACTCAACAAAGCAGATTGAACGCTTGTGCGAATAATTTAAACGCGCGATTCAAGTGTGTTGATAAATATAAATAAATCAAAATCAATATATTGCAAATAATTTACGCAATTCATAAAAATTTACGCGCGTTTGCATTTATTTCGATTTCCGCTTCGGTGATGTTACGATTTAATTCCTGTAATTCCATTCGAATGGAGTGGGCAATTAATTATTCAAGCTAATTACATACTGATCGACTAATGATATTCAAATATGGTATGTTTCCACAATAGGAAAGGAGTAAAATTTTCATTTGACAGCTTGACAGCAAGTTGCATCGACTTTTAATCTACTAAATACGCGCGTTAATGGATGTATAAAACGCAGTTGTTGCATCAGTCAGGCTCTGGCGAGCCTGTTGACATCATAGCATCGAAGATTATTTTCGTTGATTGCGACGACGAACGAGACAACAATAAATAATGCTAAATATCATCGGCATTTACGCGCCACGCGGTTCTTGAGTAAACTGCTTGAAGCAAAGCAGAAAAAACTTGGAACAAATGTTCAATCTTGTTCAAATAATAGAGTATTGTCCGCAGAATTGTTGTCGGTCTCTATCTTGGTTTATTCATGTTATGCATTAGCATACAGAACGAAGAGTTCCTCAATCGACGATATCACATACCGGCATTATGCATTCCGCCAGTGATAATTCAGAGACACGAACGATACATCACGTCGCGGGCATAAAACACGAATTATTAACGAGATCCGGTACGCTTTCACATAAACGCGGGGGCATTTAAAGTTAGATCTCGCTTAGACATTCGCGAAGGCCTGTACCTGAGACTCCTAGTAATCACTTTAAACTTAAATATCAAGAAGCGTGTCTCAGATGAATAGGCAGACAGTCTGAAAATAAATCGATTCTAAAGAACCTCTCTCTTTATCGTTACAAAATAATGTCGTTGCAAAAACAAATTGCACGCTCTCCGCGCATACGTATACAATATGTTATATTTGCGCTTAATATTGACATTAGCGAACGCATGTTATCCAATATTTATCTGCGTATAATATGTTTTTTTTTCTTTCAAAGTACTTATACACAAGACACGACATGTAACAACCGCGGAATTACTATGAGTAGGCACTAAGGTGCAAGATTTTGCGCGGACGGCAAGTTAGTCGCTCGTCATTCTGACGCCTTCGCGAAGAAAAATCCATGACAACGCCGTTCCCGCGCGCGGTCAACGGACGACGCTTATTAATCCAATAATCTGCTGCGTAATCCCGGCCATCGTTTTATTATTAATCGCAATCGGCCAATAGCCGCGAAAGAGACCGTATGTATCAAGCTCGCGCTCAGTCGGGGAACTAATGAGCTTCGCCCGAAGACAAGGAGAAACGAGCGTCTAATGAGCGTACGCCGCGCGATAATAAATTGCGCGCGAGAAAAGAAGTCTCGATGCAAATCGATCGACGTGCGAACTTTTTGCTCCTTGCGAATTGCCGCGTGCGACCGCGATCGACGCGACAGAATCGAGCGCGCTATCCGCCAAAGAGCTCTCCCGTTCCGATCCAATAAAGTAAAAGAACGTACCGCCGCGCCGTATAATCCTCTGTCGCTCATGCGAAACGGTTTCTGCCGCGATCGATCGGCGACAATTTGTTCTGACCGGCCGTTTCTCGCTCGCGATCCTCTGGGAACGAATCACAGAATTACCGGGAACTCCTTCTCCACCCATTTCTCTTCTCCCCTTCTTTCTTGACGAAAGATTTTAAATTATACATCAGTCGTCGGTCACCCAGCTGACCCATAACTGTAACACGTAATAACCGACTACGAGAATTCGCGAGAAACATATATATACGAGCGATTAGTTTCAACGAGCGAGCGAAACTGCGCCGAAATATTAAAGAAGATTTACCGTATTTATACAAATGATTTACGAAACAGGAAATTGTTATTTATCATGCACTTTATATATATTTTTTAAACTTGTATTTTACGCTCAAGATTAAATGTCATCGTCGAACAAGTAAATCCGTGTTTTACCACACACAAATCTATTTTTAAATATTATCCTAGCGGGAACTTGCACGCGTGCAAAAAAAAAAAAAAAAAACAGCGCGGACTTTATTCCCGTCGATTGTTTGTCTCGACAAATAACGGAAACGAGATGACGATTTTTTTTCATTTTCTCGACCGACCTCTCAAAGTGTCAATTAAAATGTTTAAACGCCACAAATATTATGCAAACTCTGAAAAATACGTCTGCTCGCGGCGATTATTCAACGAGCGCATAAAACGGAGAGACGCACAAAATCCAAGCACCGACGATGAGCTCTTTATACTCGCTTTGCTTTTCGCGAAGTGTCAGCTCGAATATTATCGGGTTTATACCCACGTGCACAGCGCGTGTTTCCTGGAACAAGGCTTTAGAATCGGGGGTTCTATATCCCACGAGAAATTTATTCGTATCACGAACCACGACCGCGGAGAGTTGAGCCCGCTCGACGTACAGCACGGCAGAAAAGTCACGAGATATTTACTCGAACTGGACGTGGCTGGATGTACTTCGACTAGCGACCTGCCATCCGTTCGCCGCGAAAAGGGGTATCCCGCGGGGTATTCGCGCTCTTTGAGAAAGAATTGCGAGAAACGTTTACTCGCGCCACGATGCCATCAACTGGCGTGGAATCGAACGATCGCCCACCGTTCGCGCGATAAAGAGTCTGAGTGTGTTCTTCAATTACGTTTCCCGGCGGTTCCGCGATCTCGCTTCCGCAGATGGCCAGAGAGACAAGTACACGCCCGTGTTTGATGTATTTCGAGTGGGCACTTAAGCCTGGAAGATTTATTTCTCAAGCCTACGCGCGCGTATTCGTCTCACGCATCCACCTTGGGAGGTCAGTCCCCTCTTTAGATACGCGTGATTTTTTTTTTTCAGAAAGCCACAATTCTCCCTCGCTTCGCTCGCGACGTAGCAGAGTAGAATGTAAACGATATCTTATGTGATAATATGTAAGATTCAAATTGAGGATTAGAAAGGGAGAAGAACGCCGAGAGAAATATTTTATTGGATACCTGCGCGTTGTTGCGCGGTGACTCTCGCAAAAATATTTAATTGCAAGAAGTAGAACTAGCGCGCACACAGAAGCCGGCTTGAAATATATATTTAACTCTTCGCGTGTACGCCTTGATAAATTTATGAAGTACTGACACACGCCCTGAGCCGTAACAGGGACAGATGGAAGGCGGATGAACGGGTGCAATAAAACCGATATCTCTTGGAGAAAAATAATGACCCACAAATTTAACGACTGTACTGAAAGTTTATTTACGAGAACGTTTTACCGAGTTCCAATCAAGAAGTTTCGTCGCTTTCTCGCGCGCACAGGGTGCAAAAACCGCTTGTGTTCAAGGAGAAAAATCACGATGACAATACATTTGCGACACGTAAAGCATTTACTCTTAATAATGTTTGACGATTATTTATACACACACACATACGCACTAATTTAAAGTAAATTATAAGGAAATTGTAATATATACATATATATATATATATATATTTACGATTTGTAATTTATACAATTTATTACAATTTATTTTAAATTAGTTGTAACAACGTAAGTACAAGTTATTTCTTGATACGAATTATTTATTTTGTTGTAAATTATTTCGGTGAATATTTGCGCGTAGATTAATTCTCACCATTGATACATTAATATACAGTGTTTTTTGGGGACATGCTGTACAACGGAAGAACAGGTGGCCGCGTTTCTCCGATGTCGAGGAATGTTGTATACGAAACGACTGCGTGCGAGCGCTAGTTAATGATCGACTTGTATATACGGATTGTGTAGCGAGAGCGTCGATTATCGTATTAGAAACGGCGTTGAGAATCTATGAAGTAACCTTAATCACCAGAACTAGCATATAACAGTTATGGGTAACAAACTTTATTTGATTTTACATGGTGAATTGCAGATATTCGGCAAAAAAAAAACAAAAAAGAGATCTAGAAATAACTGAGAAAGTATTATTATTCAAAACGGAATTGTCAATCACACGCAATATCGCGATTGATGTTTAATATACAAAAAAAAGTAAACCTTGTTTTAATAAAGTATTTTAACAAGTACAAGTTTTTTCATGACAGGTGCGATATGAATAATTGGCATTCAAGTAATGAGTATTGCGGCAATAAAACAACTTGTTTTTTATAGCAAATATACGAACATGGATAATTGGCAATATTAATTCTATCGTATACCTTCAAATTTTATTACTCGCAGATGATGAGTCTGCTAATACACAATTCCTTGCTCCTCTATTAAAAAAAAAAAAAGAAGTTCGAAAAGAATCAAAAACTTAAAATTTTTGAGAAAATCAAGCGTGACACTTTTCTCGCCTCACAATTGATTTCTTTCATCTCGCGATCTTAGATTTCACGATTCGAATAAAATATCGGTGTCGATCAGATTAAATTACCGTGCGCATTGAAACGATAAAATTCACAACTATCAATCCTGTAAAATCTTTGGTTAAGAAATAAAAAAAAAAAAAAAAACCACATTTCTCAAGTCGTGAGGACAATGAACTTCTACAATGAAGATATGTTCTACATATAATTCTCGAAGAGCGAACCGTGTCGCTCTAAAATCGCGCAAGAAATCAAAAGGAAATCAAAAGTACTTACTCTAGACGGAGACTTAATCCAACCGGTATCATATCCACAGTATGGCACAATCAAGAAACAAAAATACAAAAAAAAAAACTCTTCACCACCAAGTGCAAAACGGAGCGGAACTCGCGGACTTGTTATCAGGAGACGACCCGTATACTCGTGTCACCGCGTAATCGCACAATCGTCGTCCGTTCTCGCGCAGACACTTCCGTTTTGCGCGAATGACGATAAAAATGAATATTAGCCGACAAATGATCGCCACCTCTGCAAACTGTCCGAGCGTGTTTTTCTCATTTATTATTCTGTCTTCTGGTCTCGAATTGTTTTTCAAAAGAACAGCCACGCGGACGGAACCGACGACGACGAGCACGATGAACCGAGCGGACTGAACGTCAGCGACCAAGTGAGAGGCTAGCGGCACTGCCGCGCGAGCCGCGTGACGTCACAGGGCCTCCTCTCTTTTTTTGCCATTCCACGGCGAGCGCCGCGAGAAAGGTGCTCGGTACCACGTCGCAGACCCCTTCTCCTGGGTGTCCGCGATACCTTCCTCGCGAGGTGCCACCGAGAAGCGTATCTCCCGACGATGTTGCCGCGCGGCCGTTTCCGTCGACCAAATTCCTTGCAGCCTTCGCGTAAGGTCACACGGTCCATCGTCGATTATCTACGGAGGAGAGATCCGGCCATCCGGATGCTCCAATTGCGGGACCAGCACTCTTTCGATTCCGGATCCTGTTGCACAGAAAAAGAAAAAAAGCTCCGATTGTTAATGCTCCATTCTCGTAACCTTGTGCGTAGATAATAGGACGGAGAGACATACTTCGATGTTTATCGCGTTACCCAGACAAAAGCCGTCATTGTGATCTGTATATGTGAGTCAAGATTGAAATCTTGACGACGTGAAACTGAGATTTGTCGGATCTCCGAAGTAGGTCACATGCCATATGCTGATTAAGAAACTGTAGAAACTCGTGTATCTTTCTAGTAGCTATCGATATATTATCGAATCTTTCCGAAAAGTTAAGATAATAATTACGTGTACGTAAAAACGTACAACGATCTTCCGAAGCGATACGCACGGATATTTTAAATTAAATAACCGTGACCTTTTTAATGAATTTTTTAAGAAACCTGGCGGACAAATATGGCCGTAATTATATTATATTATATTATATTATAACCGTGTTATATTATAATATATTATATAATCAAGTCTGTCCGCCAAGACTCTCAAAAAAATTCATTAAAAAAGTCACGGATATTTAATTACATAAACAAAGATCTTCGAAGCGACTCTGCATCTTATTGCTCTTGTGCGCAAATTATTTGTTATCGGAAAAAGAAAGAGAACACTTTCGTCGAATTCTTCCGTGCTCGCTTCAATTCATCGCGACGCCCATTTACACGATGATCGTTTGGTGCGCGCTCTTTCTTGAGCGCGGCACAAAGCGAAGAGCCGAACACTTTCACGCGGAGGCCGAGTTAGTAAATATCATGGCCATATTTTCTATCCGCACGCTCGTCCTTATCCGCTCGCTCCTGCACAGACACACGCGCTCCTCGCTCTGCTCGCTCGCGCGTCATTACGTGTTTCTTGCCCCCTTTACTTATTCGTACCAGCTCTACGTACCCCCCTCGTCGTGATACGGCACTAGAAAATACGCGCTCCTCTCCTCTCCTCGCGAATTGCGACAGAGGATCATAGCATTTTACCGAAATGACGGTAATAATGACGCGCGAGCTAAGTGCGGGATTAAAGGTCGCAAATATCTCGGTGATTTCTTCACGCTCGTGTAATCGCGCGGAAAAATTCACGTCGACAATTCCGCGGAACTGGAAATGCAGGTGTATATGATAACGCGTGTCATATTCGAGCGTGTGCGAGCTTGAAATTGCAAATAACAGACTTTTGTTGCCAAAATAAGAAGAAAAACGTTTGGCGAAAAAGTTCTAGCGTACGCGCGAATAAGTTTTTTTTCTTTGTGCTTCGTTTAATGAGTTACGCGGTTTCCATCTCTTCAATATAAGCATCTTCCGCGTATTGCCTGTCAGTCAGATTAAGAGTTTTCTGATAGTGTTCCATTGTCCAGTCGCGGGTTTCCGCGAAGTGCCGCGATCGCGAGCTTAATCGCGAGCTGCAGTGCGGAAGCGAACCGGGTTTTACGATCGGGACTTTTTCTACGAGTTTACAGCAGAAGGCGGCATTGGCGAGTCTCGGTCAGTGGACTTGAGTCATCGAGCGGAAGAGGAGATGAAGGAAAGGAGGAGAAGGAAGAGGTGGAGGCGCGCAACACACGGCGCTGCCCAGGAGGAACGAGAGGACGACCCTTCCTCTAGAGTGCATCATCAATTGCAACTCTCGGGTATTCAGGATGTGCTCTTAGGAGAATGATGCAGGAGGACGAGCGAAACGAGTTGATCCTCGATCGCGGAAGAGAACGTGTCTCTTCGACTTTTATCGCCGTCAGTTACTCTCGATCGTTGCCAATATAATGTACGATTGATAAAAAAATTTCTTTATAATAAAAACAAATCAATAAAAACATTACGAAAAAAGATAAATTACATTCTGATGACACAATCTTACTTTTATTTTATTTTATTTTTTTGTTGGTCTTTTTTTCGAAGCTTGCATAACACGCAATGTTTCGCGAATTGCCAATAAGTTAGTCCGTGAATTCGCTGAAAACTCGCGCGACCATCGTCCTGATACCGTTTGAATTCAAGATCTCCCGCACAGCTGTGTCGTTATCTCGGATTTCTCCGCGCGTAAATCTGCACGCGCCGGAGTAGGTGTGGTCCTACGTGTGAACTACACGGTTTTAACGCACGCTTCAATGGTCAAGAAAACAGCCGACGAGAGAGACGTTTCTCGTCGAATCCGGTCGCGGCGATTCGTAAAAAAAGAAAGCAATGAGAAAGAAATTTTAGAAGAGCGGATATATAATGACGCGACAATTGTCGAAGCTTCATTGAGCGCAAAACCTAATTAGCAAAATGCTCAAATACGCTACTTTCCATTATTCGCACACAATAGAAAAAACAAACGCAATTTCACACACACGTAAAAAGAAAATCACGAAAAAGTAGGAAAAGTAACTCGCGCGAGAGAGGAATTCACTTCGCGCGCACATTCGTAGAGAAGAAAAGAAAACGCCTTTCGTGCGGAGAAGGTAAAACTATGTTGGGTAGCTGAAATGTTTCTTCGGCGCGCGTTCACACGATACAACACAGATAAATCCACTTCTGGCTGAAAGTAGAGTTGGCGGAAAGTAAAAAAAAGCCGCAAGAAAGAAATCTGCTTTGCGTTCGTGAAAAAAAAAATGAAATTTCTCGCGCGTAGGGAAAAATATAACGCTGTGTTATAATATTAAATTACTTTAATCGCCCGTTTGTTTTTGCATCACCTCGCGGAGAAATATATGACACATTGCCTGGGTCGGCGCCTGGGTATGTTATTTGAAAGTCACCGCGTTTACATGCTTATAGTTAACACCGACGCACGATCTGCTCGAGATAACGGCAAGACAGCTTAAGCGAGCACGCTTCTCATGCTTTTCTTTTCTAGGAGTTTCCACCGGTTTACATAAATATATAATCGCTTTTCGATCTAAACAAGATTTCACTGCCCGCGAATCACTGCGAGACGACGACCTCGCGTTTGAACCCCGCGTTTAAAACCCGTTCGAGCGAGACGATAAGATACCTTGCCAACTATTTAGATAGATACTAAATATACAGCGCACCTGCGTGAACACAGAATTTTAATCGATCTATTTTAACGGATCGATAATTACTTGAGTGAGTAGATTGTAAGTTCGTAATTACTATACGATATAATACATCAAGGCTTTCTCCGTCATTGATATAAGTGATTCATTAGAAACAGGTCAGATCATTTATAATGTAATTGTAATGACATTGATATGTAGTAAAAATATCTATAGAGTTTTTTTACACAACGCAAGCTTATATTGATAAATTTTTTATAATAAAAACTTCTTATAAAAAACAATTTATGGATTTCCTCATCGATGCGCATCATTCGAAACGTCATCTCGACTTATCAAAAATATTGTATAAACTCGAATAGATTCCTCGAGTCGTGAAACGACTGTATTATTATTGTTCTCTTCGATGTGTTTCATCTCTTGTAGAACAACGAGAGAAGCGAAGCCGCGAGGCAAGGTGGAAGCGAAGAGGAAAACGTTGGAAATAATTAAGAGAGTCGTCGACTGGCACGACCGTAAGTCCGTGATCTTGAAGCGGCATTCTTGTGTCGTGGGAGTACTTCACATAGTTAGCATCGCGGAAGAATGCGAGCGAGAGACAGGAGAACGTTATGAAGGCGGAGCAAAGAGAGGTAAAAAAAAAAAGAGGAAGCTAGACAGAGGCAGAGTCATGCAGAGGAAAAAAAGAGTGACAAGCTGCAACAAGACATAATTAATGATTTTTTATAATTAGGGTTTTCACTGATCTTGGCTCAAACCAATATTTTTCAACACTTGCGTTTCGATGTCGCTCGAATGTTCTCGAGCACAGACGTGGATTTTGCATGAAACGGCGATCAGCTGAGTTGATTCTATATTAAAAAATATCAACATACAAGATGTGTGGCAATCACTTCTTTAATCTCCTTCTCTTTGTTCCTTCTCTTATTTCCGTCTTTATTCCTTCTGTTCCTTCCGTTCACTTTCGTATACTTATAATGAAGATTTATTAATAAAAAAATTAAAATGAGGTTGTATTATCTAATATAAGACCGGTAATAAAAATAATATTAAGTACCGATATTAAGAATTTTCCAATCTCGTTTATCGCCCGAGCGTTGAAATCACCCGACTGACAGGTGATTTCAACGCTCGGGCAATTTCAACGACGAGCCATGAATGAAGCTTCGAACGCGGAGATCGCCTGCCGAGCTCGCGCCTTACCTTGCTTTCTGGCGTGCTTAATTGCGCGAGGAAAGGTGTCGCACTTTCTCTCGCCGTGAGGAAAACAAATAATAAAACCCGCATAAGTGCGCTTTTAAAACAGACCTGCATTAATGAACGTACGCATATTAGGTGTCGGCGACATATCGAGGAAAGCGTTCGGATGCGAGAAAACACGAGCAAAATGAGAATTCTATCATTGTCAAAATGTCTTGTACGTGTCTCGTATATGTTTCAATATTTTCTATAAAAGGAATTTTATAGACGATCTCGCCGATAATATAAAAATTTCAAAGCCGGTCGACGTAAACGCTCGGTCGAGCCGGTAGCCGGAGATGACCCTAATTTGTATGTTGCCTCTGTGTGCGCACATCTGTGCGTGTGCGCACATCTGTATGTGTGCGAGAAACTTCACTTCCTGTAATACGCATATCAGCGGCACGTCGCCGGAGGAAGAAGGAGAGTAAAAGACCGGAATCGATTGGCCGCAGCTGCGTGGCATTATACTGCAGAAATGTGTTCGTTAGCTGCGCTGGCGTACGCCACGACGACTCTCTACGTCGTAATCGCATGCAAGCAAAGTTCAGGAAAAGAGCACGTCCCGGCTATGTTTATCCTATGATTCAGCGTTACCTGGCCAATCGTAGGCCGAGCATTTCGCTCAGCCAGGAGTGTCGAGCGATAGATTGGCGCGTCTTCGAGACGAACAAACATCCGATACAAAATCTATTCAATGTTTTCATTTAGTCTTTTATTTACAATTACATACGTTGCATTACCGAAAAAAGTTTACTCTTGACGCTTAATTAACAATTAATATGAATTACTTGATTAATTGACTGTAGCAATTTTGTTCTTTTACTTTTTAAAATTTTGTAATTTTGTAAATCGCATCTTACACTTTATATTTTTTTAATTTATATTCTTCTTTCTTATATTTTAATTGGTCCATGTCTTTAACTTCAATCTTGTTTAATCATAATTTAATTAGCAACTCTGATCGTCATCGGTCAATTAATTTCCTCAAAACACGCCACGTGTCTGTTCTGACAATGAGACAAATTACTGATTGAGAGATGTTCTATCTAAATTTTGCTACGTAAACTCACGTGAGTAATTTCACGCCGCGATGAATTCCTTAAGCGATAAATGTCAAACTTGAACTCGCCTCGCGTTGATGTCACTCGCGACGACGTGACTCGAGCCCGTCGCTGGGAGCTGATTTCGCGCGAGAAAGAGAATCCTGAGGAACGAGCGAGGCGCGCGCTCCTCTCTCGTCGCCCGTGCGGCTTATGTAAAGCACACAGATAATGAAACGCGTACCTCGCCGCGAGACGGTGAACGATGATATAAGAGGGTTTGTATATGCGGCGGATCTTTCTCGATAGGTCTCTGATCCATATTATAGAATAAAGGTGGGTGTAACGTATAACGGGACGTACGCACACTACCATGTCCGCGCAACACCACCCACGCTCGATGGGATCGTCCAAACGTTTCGTATGCGATTGTCGCCCAAGGGCGAAGGCGAGTGGGAGGGAGGCAATCCCGGAAAATCCCGACGCGCCCGGTCGCGATATCCTCTCCGTAATAAGGCAAGATTGATCACTCCGCTCTCTCTTGAGAACACATTCGCAATAGCAGTGTCATTAATATCCTTTCAAAAACGAAATAAAATGCAAATAAAACCTTAAACCCGGAATACGATTATCGCATCGCGTTAATTTTCGGGAAGTTCCCTCGCGAATATATTTTCGATGGAAAGCGTCAGACAGTTACGCAATTCGGTCAGAAATTGCGGCGAATCTGTACGCGCGTAGAAAACTTAGGCGCGGGCAGCGCGCGTAACGTTTTGGTTTACATAACGGTGTGCGAGGCTCGGTCGAGATATCGGCGCGCGAACGTGGGCAAACGATTTGGCGCGCGGGGACTCAATGAGTAAAGGCAAGTTTGAGACTAAGAAACCGCCTTTCGATTAGGTAACGCGCGCCTAACGAACCAACTCGCGTAATGTGCGAAAAGGTGAAATGTTAGTTTTCATCTGTAATTCCGCCGTTATTATACGCGCGGTGATTGTAAGTAAATATCGTGTGCATGTGTAGGTGCAAGGATACACCATCGTTCTTTGACGCCAAAGACGGATTTCAGCGGTAATAAAGGTCGCGATCTTTCTCCGGCGTTACATTGCGCGCGCTGCGAGCGAAAATCACGTAATTTCACGTTGAATGCACCGATTTCACCGAGTCCAAACACCGATCGCGCGTGTGTACGACGGCCGCTTAAAGCTATTTTTCTCTACGCGTGGCTTTTTATCGATCGACGGATCATCATCGAGATCGTCGATTGCTTCTTACGTAACACACTGTAAATGACAATCGTCTATCTTTCTTTTTTTTATAATAACGATTTACTTAATCCACCGATTATGAAAGGTAGAGAAACGATGACGTATTGTAAAACGTCATTTAATTTTTTAATATTTAGTATTTTGTTTTTATTTTTCATTACTTATGATGGTCTTATTATAAAAAAAGAAAGTATAACATATTTATAGCACGTCAATAATTGAATAAATAAAAAAAAAAAAAAATACAGTTGTGTGCTCTTTATATTTTTCTCTCAAGTCCTTTGAAACCGCATTCGTTAATTCTATAGAAAGGGACGCGTGTAAAATTAATCTAACAATTCCAGTTTGTCGGGAGTTCTGGGCTGAAGGACCGCGATACTTTCTATCTGAAACCCCGAACACACCGCGATACAATTTCACTTGTTCCGCGGTGTTTCTGTGCAGCTCCGCCCAACTTAACGCAACCGGGCGTTGTGCCTCGGCGACGACCAGTCAAGGGATAAAGCGAAAAAAATAGCGGCGGCTGTAACAGCAACAGCCACAGCAAACTTCAGGAAAATAGAGAGAACCCGTGTGTGTAGGAAATACTTCCGGGTTCGCGGTACTTGTGGGACGATGTTGGTCACGCGATTCACGCGCTCACTTGATAATTAGCAGAGAGAAGCAGAAGGATTGCCTCCTGGACTTCTCAGGAAGTCGCGCCTAGGGATAAGAGACGTTGTTAACGAACCTACTAAATTAAATCTCGCAATTACTGACATTGATTGAATTTTTTGAAGTAATTTTTAATTGGAGGTTTTAACGCGAGCTTTGCATTAAAATTTTAGTCTTTTTTCATCACAATTAACGTCGCAGTTTATTTTATAACTTTTTTTTTATATCTACCACTAGTTATATAAAAAACCAGGTTTTTTGATAATTGGTAGTTATATTATGTGTGATATAACCTAATGTTTAATATTTAGTGAGTATACTATAGAATTTCATATGATGGAAAAAAGAAAATAAATAAATAACAAGAGTAAATTTCAAAACACTCATCAGTTATATTGCTGCCATCTATTGTAGACGCAAGGATCGAAGAGGAAGAGATCTCTTGTTGATGCTGATACTAGAGAGAAAACTGAGAATGGTCAGAGCCATATGATATTTTTTACCCACACCAGAAGCAATATTTGTTACTGCATCGGACAGTCCGCAGTCTGTGCAAAGTGAGACAAAAAAATATAGACACACTTCTACATATTCTTTAAAAATAAATATTCACTTATATATACCAAAGATCGTAGTTGTTCTATGTACCATGTTTTATAATTCTACAATTTTTACACCACTTTTTGATATTTTTTATTACAATATTCAGCCTGAAACACATAGCTTTTCGCATTTAAATAGAGTTGCGATGCCAGCACAGCAAAATCGAAAAATTGTCAGGATCGAAAAAATGACCACGTGGTTGGACGCGTCTCGCCGAGCTCTAAGAGTAATGAATATTGTTATCTCGATATTCGGGCTAGAACTCATCGTTTTTCGCGTTTGAAAGGGTTGCGGTACCAGCACAGCAAAATCGAAAAATTGCCAGAATCGAGAAAATGACCACGTAATAGGACACGTCTCGCCGAAATCTAGAAGTAATGAATATTGTTATCTCGATAGTTGATACTATATAAGAATAAAGAAAATTTAATTGATTCCCTTCAGGATTACGATCCATTCAGAGGTCCGATTCAATTCGCTTTTCAATCGATTCAAACTCGACTTGAAAGAGACCACCCGGAAAAATCTGACGACGTGGATTCGAACTCGGGACTTCCCTTTCGCAGCCCTCGCACTCAGACCACTGCACTGGGCCGGTTCTCTATTCGATACTATATAATATGTAGAGGTGTGTGTATATTTTTCCGTCCCACTTTGCACTGCGGACTGTCAGATGCAGTAACATATATTGCTTCTGATGTGATTAAAAAATATAGCACACGCGTGTACATACATGTGTAATTTTGTACGAATAAATTTAAAATATCATGTTTCAAAGAAAAATTATCCCTTTTTTTTTAATTTTGTGTGCACATAGCATAGAATAGAACGGTCTTGTGAACATAGCACGGAATAGAACCATGTCCTCTTGTGGAGTACACACCGACAAGTCGCTCGTGGATATGACTACCTCGTAGTTACCAACGTGCACCACTCGTGGACATTGCGTTGAGGTGCTACGAGGCGGCAAAACGATTACACATTCATGTAAAAGATTATCAGCTATCGTAAAAGCAGAATCAAATGAAAAATATTTACATTGACAATGTAACAAAAATGTTATAAATTATATAATTATAACACAAACATATATCTTTTTCCAGACTTAAGAATTACGAAGTTTATTTTTACAATAATGATTAGTTTATGTGTTCAAAATACTTAGTTATTTTTTAAACATATATTTTTTAAAACTATTTCTTAAAACTAAATCATGTAGTTTCTTTTTGTTCAATAATAATATGTAAATAGATGAATATATAATTCTTAATCGTAAAACATAACATTGTAGAAAACTTTTATCTAACAAGTAAAAATTAAATTTTTTAATTGTTTTATTAACACTTTGAAAGATATATTTAAAAAGATAGATTATTTTTTATATACTTATCTCCGTCTGTAAATTAAAAAAATATAAGAAATTTGAAGTGCGTTAATTTCAGTTAATTTCTTAAAGTTACGTTAGATATGGCATTGAATATATTGAATTATCATGAGCAAAAAGTTTTTTTTTTCTTGGTCCGATGATTCGAATCTTTATGATATAAGTGTATCGCGTATATAGCAGGAAACGCGTCATTACTAACAATCTGATATTGACGAGTGACATATAATTCAAATAAAAATCCAGCAAGGAGAAGCTAAACAAAGCGCGAGCCCACCAATGACGCAACATGTGGGTCAAATATTTTAGCGACAATTATCGTACGTAGTAACGATTTTAGGCCCGGTCTCTTAAACGATATTGTTAATAGCGTTAAACAAACCAACTCAAGCGTCAATAATAAGTCCGTCTAATTAGCGACAATTATATTTCATCGTTATTCAATCGAACTGGTAATAAATTAAAAACTTACATTAGCACGTGCGGTACAAAACATTCAGTGACAAATTGGCAGACAGTACCAACGATGCATTTCTTTACGGTTTTTATTTCAATATTAAATTTTTGAAATGTCTTTTATTTTCTTTCCTAGATATTATTAGATTTATTTAACAAAAAAAAGAACAAATCTCTTTTGTATCTCAGTTTCTTCAAATTACAGAATCGAGAATAGTGTACTTCTTGCATCAAGCCGAATATAAATTGAATACATTTTCATGCTGAAAGAAATTCATTATCGGATGCACAGCGAGAGAGATAAAAACGTATTGAGCAATGTTGTAAAATCATCGTGTGTAAAAAGCAAGTAAACAGTGTCTGAGACACGACTGTTTGACTTGAGATCGGTTTGATCAAGATCAGGGTCGCGCTTTCGTTAAAATGTTAGCATGCAAAGTTCTTCCATTGCTCTTTCGCTCTTTTCGTTTCCACTTACGATCCACTTACGGCTGACTCTCGCGCATTAATAGACGTGGAGATTTGTACACCGAGCGGGAGTGCTTACACATGTGTCATACGCGATTTTACGCAACGCGATGTAACGAGATAAGAGTTTTGCTTGCAGTAAACACAAATAGACGGTGCAAAGCTATTCAAATATTGTATTGTTTCTTTTTCGAGCATACTAAGCTGGAGTAGATGTCTCGGAAAGATGATATAACAAAGATTTATGTTTTCTAATTGAAAATATATATATATATTTTCGCGACAAAATTATTAATTTTATTTATTTTTTTTTTTTACCGTTTTTATTTGTCAACGCTCGCAATATGCGAATTCGCTGAATGACGCTCGACTGTCATATAGATATAGCCAGAGCAAAACCGTACGTGTGTATACCTGAACAATTATAAGTTACACACACTACATATAAATATGTGAAGAATTTCAACAATTTCTCTCTCACAAGTCAAATATTTCTCTTTAAGTAAAATCTGCTCATACTAGAAAAAACTGGTTGTAGAGAGATTACGACCTCGTGTTGCTTTCGTGAACAAGCATAGCTCTTTAATCAGTTTTTCCACAAGTTTGAAACTGGAGTTTATCGTATCACATTTTCTAGTTACGTAACTTTTTCTCTCTTTCTCTTTCTTGATGCAGACTTACTTAATTAGAAACGTAATATAGAAAGTATCTATCTTCTTTCTTCGATAAAATTTTGTTTTCTAGTTTTATGTGAACGTTTTTACTTATTTGAAACAAACTATTTATATATAGAAAGTTTAAATATAAAACATTAAGCGAACAAGACATATTGAAATTTCCTCGAGAGAATTGTGTTAAAATCTTGTGTTAAAATCAAACTCGAGTTCTTGCACGGGTGATACGTAACACGCGCACATGCGTAAGTAACAACCCTGAGGAGAACAAATGAAGTCAACTAGTATAGGTGGTCACGTACTTATACCAGCACGCATATTACATCTATATACGCGTGCGTGATAATAGACGTTACGCCTTGACCTTACAAGTGTCCCTATCAGATCCACCAAGTTACCTTCACCGCAAAAAAATATCACTTATGATTACGAACAAAAATTTCTGTTTTGTATTTATCTTGCAAAAACGAAAAAAAAAATCTAATCTATAATATAAAAATGTAAAATAATATTCCATTTTTTTTATACACTCGCGCATCCACGAGACCTTTGCATTATTTCAGTTTCTTCGACATATTCATATTTCAGGGAAATAAAAAAACTTTGCTCGAATATTGTTTAAAACAGACGTTGATTGTATGTGCACTATGACTATGACGTACGTATAATTGCAGAAAAACTATCTACGGACATCTTTCTTGAGCGTTGCTAATTTAAAAACACGTTTCGCACGAAAGAAGCGCGTGAGCATTATGCGTTTAATCGCAAACAGTTTGCGTCTAATTGGCTTCAAGGAAGTTTGGTATATACATTGTGCTTGTCCGCACAGAGAGCTGCACGAGAGAATCTCACTCTTAATCCCAGGGATTAAGCAATCGATGCACTGGAGATTATTTGCGATAAAAATCGGTCGTAATTAATATATCTCTCTATCTTTGTATAACGATACATCACCCGTATTGTCATTATTCAAGAAAGATATGAAACACCGACGAGATGATTCCCGGATAAAAGACATTTATCCAGTTTAGATGTAATTACTCCTATCTTAAATCTTACTTCCAACAAGGCTGTGGAAGGTTATGCTGAATTGCGCTTGACAATGATCACGTGCTGAGAAACGAGTACAACGCGAATACGCGAATAGGTCGACAGCCTTCGTACATATGGAAGTACTTCGATTATCGGAGGTTTTTTTTTGAAGTGGAATAGTGAATTAATAAAAGCGAATAGATTAAGAACCCGATGTTAGAAGACCTAACATCACTTGGGACATGCTTGTTATTTTAAGAACATTATCTATAAAAGCGAAGTTCTCTTTTTAGACGATAAAAACTTCAAGCATGCCTACAAAATAATATTCTTACAAAGTAAGTAAATTATTTTTTTTACAAAAACGTGTCTACGCGTGTTTCGAAGATTCAGACGTTTTCTTCGTTTTCTTCTGACAAACTTGACGGTACGAAAAGACGGTACTCGGTCTCTCTACACGGTCGACGAAACCCGACCTTCTGATACTCCGCCAACGAGTCGGATGTGTTTAGGGTCAATTTGTCTATTATCTCGTTGTCAGTTTTATTTATTACACTTCTAAACGTCTCTCACGATGCGGTACGTGCGACTTCTACCAGTCTGAGATTTCTCGGTGCAAGTTAATTAATTCTGATTTTCCACGACGGTGGTCGCTCAAAATGTTGTACTTTGCGTGACCAACTCTCTTAGAGATCAACGTACTCCGAGATTTATTTGACCAATAACGTTTATAGCGCTATATATGTATCTTCAATCAAAGTGTCTTATAAACGTAAGTTTTGGTAGCCAACATTTAAACGTTTTTTCTTAAGTATAGTTGATTTCTATGTGTATATCAATTGTTTAATACGTAAGCTTTTGCATCAATACGCTTTTATTGTAACTGTTAAATCTTAATTATAATAAATTGATGTATATTTCTCTTATATTTATTGCCCATATTAATTAATTATTGTCCACATTTTAATTGTATATCTTAATTATAATAAATCGATATATAATTCTCTTATAATTATTGTTCATATTACGTTTATTTTATTTTATATTATGTCTTTTATATGAAAAAAAAGAAAAATAAGTCAATATAAGCAGGTTGGATGTTAACAATATCGGATTTTCTTTTTTTCTTGTATTTTTTTTTTCCTTTTTTTCCAGATGTTCTGTTCTCACTTAGAATCTTCTTCTGAATAAGAAACAAAAATTATCTAAAATAGATAATAAACATAGATTATAAGAAGGAACGTTACAAAAAAAATTAGGATTATTTA
>QVOB01005303.1:0-31265 GCA_014839585.1 Pseudomyrmex concolor
ATTCGTAATTTAAGCGATGTTATAATTACTAAAACAGCCTTTAAATCGTGTCATTATATCGCAACGTCAGTGTGGCGCTTTGATAAATAAAAACATTTGATTATGTGGCATATTTATTTGTGCTGTTTATGTGCTGTTACTCGCTGAAGATAAGCGTGAATAAAGTCGGACCACTACATTTCGAAAATGTATACATTTATCATAACGATCATACTTTTATACCAGCCGGTACATATCATTGTCGCGGCTGACATGGCGGTTAAAAAAAAAAGAAAAAAAAATACGCAACCCGACAAACGTAACCGATAAGTTTTCCGTGTCATCAGATGTATGTATAGCCGCCGCGCGTTAAATTATTGAACAGAATAAATTGCGCGAGCAGGTCGCATAATAAAACCTGACAATTTCATCCGAATGTAAGCGCGATCACGTAAATGCACGCGAAATGCATGCGAAAACGCAAGCATAAGTTATCCGCGTGTTCGATGCGGCGGAGGTCTGAGAATTAATTTGCTACATATTATTCATACAGAATACTGCGCGTACGGGCCCGGTGGTAACGATCGGATTATTCATACAACGTTGTAATTATATTTTCATCATTAGCCGAATTATTAGTCGATTAGCGAACAGCGATTAATCAGCAAGGTCTGTAATTATTGCGTGTCTAGGTATCGTTTATGTGTCAATGCCGATATTCCGTTTCAGGAAAGGAAGCCGCACAAATTGAATTCGATGCTTGGACAATGCAAATTATAGGTATCGAGCTGATTACATATCATTGTACGTATTATTGTACCTACGCATGTGAAATCAGGTACAACTATACTTTCCGCATAAGAATATTATTATGTACGAGCCTGAATTAAAATATTAAATAAATGCTTAATCATTATACGATTATTAACTCGAATTCTTACTTGTCTGTTGTTAATTGTAATTTCACTCTTCTATATTTTTACGAAAAAATAAAGATTCCACGTTTTGTCGTTATCTACGTTACTCGATCCAGTTTTTCGCTTCATCGTCAAGCAATTACCGACAGTGTAACCTTGTTTGGTAGAAACGTTTACGTCGCAGACGTAACTTGTATGACACAGAGCTAACTGGCGAACACGTAAGGGAATACACAACGACGCAGAGAGAGAGAGAGAGAGAGATGCGACGATGATCGGAAACTCGCTCAGCGATCACCTTTACGACACAGAGATAAGGGAGCAACGTGCGAGAGACTCAACGTTAAAATCCCGCCTATTGGCATTATCGGTGCAGATAAAGGACTATATATGGCATCGTGCGCGCACACGCGTCGACTTTCACCGTCGGCACCGGAAAAAATATCGTCGCTCTTATCTGCTGGGCCATGGAATCGCCAACCGATCGAATTGATTTGTCCGCTAAACTTCGTTCGAGTTACGGCCAATAATCTGGGTACTAACTTTAAGTGGTATTCCTAGGCGTTACGGCTGTCTAAGGGGAGTAGTAAAAGTTTCATTGTCAGACCGCGATGCTTGATAACGTAATTATCGTGAAAGAGTATCATTCAAGAGTATCATTTCAAACTTCAATTTATTTTTAATGAAAACACTTGTGACATAGAAGTTTACTTTGTATTTAAGTTTGTTAGAATTAGTACAATGAAAAATATAAGGAAAAAATAAAATATAAAAAAAACAAAATAAACATACGCATATCTAAAGAGTAAATGGAATTTTGGAAGAAAAAGGAAGAACAGGAAGAAAAATAAAAAAATATATTTCTTTCTTTCTCATGCAAAATACTAAAATAGTTCATTAAACAAAAATATTTATTGCGTTGAATGTTTATTCCGTACGAAAAACTACTAAATACAAGGATTCTGAATATTGTACGCAGAAATAAAGTCAACAATTCAACGATATAAAAGTCTAAACGAGAATTTGGAGAAGAGTAACAAACGTCTCCCTTGATAGTGTTTTTTGTACTTTTTCCTATAGTTACGAAAAGTTTTACGTCGCGAGTTCTCCATATCATTATTAATTTAGAGTTCTCTTTGTCCCGCTATCTAGAAAAAAAAGTGGTCAGTCAGAAGCGAAAAGCGCATGTGTGTCTCTGAGTTTCTCGTGTTTATTTCTCTTTGACTTTGTCTTTCTCTTTATTTTTGGTTTCTCTTCAATGTTCGCCGCGGATGTTGCAAGAAGCGGAAAAGCACACATGCGGATACTTTCCTTCGAGGCGAGAATTTTCTTTCTCGTTCTTGATCACCTAGGATTCCATACAAATGAAACTCGGACGTATTTATTTGCGTATTTATTTTTATTTCAAAGCGCAAACTTCAAAGACAATAGCGCTTGTTGTTATCAAACCTTTGTTTGCATTATGATTTTTGCTCTAAATACAGTAAATAACTAGAAATATCTGTTGTATATATTTATATGTTGTATATAATTAAACACAAATTGTCTATAAATTAGATTTGTGGATTACAAACATCATAAAATAACATGATAAAATTTTTTTTATTTACTTATATAATGTTTCAAATATCATTTTATAAAAATATTTAAAATGTTCCGCATAAAATGCGCTACTTCTTTATTAAAATAAAAAACTATGTAAATAATTCCACAATGCGTGTTTTGTCGATTGTATAAAGAGAAAACAAATGAATTAATCGCACATGAAATTTTACAAAGCTGTTGCTGATGCGACCTCGCCGATTCTTTTATTTCAAATCGATACAATGCGAAAGCATCGACGAAGCTATTAGAGACAATAAATTACAATGTAACGCCTCCCTTGTCGAACGAGTTGCGGTATCGCGCGACTATCGTTCAGTCGATTACTCGGATATTGGATTTGCTCACTTTCCGCTCGCGCGCCTCTTATACATATGTATACCAAAATATTTGGAAGAAAAATTCACTCACCACAGACAGTCCTTTCTCGATCAGTAGACAAAGGGCCACCGGCACGGTAGAATCTAAAAAAACAAACAAAAAGAGGTCGTTTATCGATCATACAGCTTTACGTTGTCGTCTCTCTCCTCGTGAATTTGTCGTTTCCCTGTTCTACTTTCCTTCTCATTCTATTTCCTTCCTCTTCTCGCTTTTTAAAACCGATCTGTCGAAATGCACAGCCGACCGATCGCAGCTGCGCGGGTTGAAGAGAGGAAGTGACAAAGGCTTGTCACTCAGAGTGATGGTACAGAAGCGAGTGAGAGAAAAGAACGTAGAGAACGAGAAAGAGGAAGAGGAAACGAGAGTGGAGTGTGGCGAAGGCTGCGCAGCGAGGATAAACGCTGCCGGTGATCGAGAGGGAGGGAAAAAAACGAGAGGAAGCCGATATATCGAGCTAGCAGCGACGAAAGCGCTTCGTCGATAAATCATCCAAAATAGCACTCGATATAAAGCGGAAGTACGATTGGACATCGCGTACGCCGAGCCCGATGTGCGCGCGCCCGGAGCTCGCGGAAAACAATATCGTCCCCGATTCCAACTCTATTCGCGAAATAAGAACGAGAAATGCGCGTGCTTCGTAATCGCTTATGCATCCAAATTTCTATTGCAGAATCGTCTGTGCGAAATTGCGTTTCTACTGCTGAACGCCAACAAACTGCTGCATTCCGAAAATTTCAAGACAAGCAATAAACATAATCTATTATATGTGTATATATATCTAAAAATATTTTCATTTTTAAACTCAAAATGTAATGTCATTTTACATGTATAAAATACAAAATATCTATACGCGAGAAAAATTATTTAAATATTCAAGTGAGATAAATCCTTCATTTATAAGTTTATTTTAATTAAGCAAATTAGACATTTAATTGAAATCGAAGACATAGAACATGCAAAGTGATATAATCTATAATTGAGAAAAAATTCAGCGAAGAAAATCGCATTAATTGATCGCGCAGTAACTGTGGAGATAATATCCGGTTGCAAACTTCAACTTGCAAGCGAAGGCATGCAGTTCGATATTAAATCGGATTCAATATCGTATACGAAATTACGACCGAACAGGATTACTCGAGAATCGATTTCCCAACGGCGGATTTGACGAAACACAAAATTTTCTCTTTTTATTTCACACCGTTCCACTTATCGTTTCTCCGCATCGCTTTGCGGAATCGAGCGGACACTTCGGAAGATTACGTGGGGGTTTTCGATGTGAATGGGACACGCGCAATATAGCGTTAGCTATAGCTCAGTGAAATTTCGCCGCGAAGTGGCTCGTCGTATTCTTCGAGGCATTCGTCCGTTCTTGGATAAAATATGGGCGTAACTTAAATAAGTTTAAAAGATGCAACCGGATGATAGGCAAACTCGCAGAATTCTGCGAACCGCGCCAAAGAAATCTGGAGATCCAGAAATGCAAGCGCCCGCGGCATCAAAATATTTTAATATTACGAGTTATACTGTTTTAATAAAAGTTACGCATTATTCTCTCCTTCCACTGAAAAATGTAATCTTCTCAACTCTCGAGAAACATCATCTCAATAAAAAAGTAAAATTCTCGTCTTAAAAGCATCAACTACTTGTATCATATTTTGCTCAACTATGTACTACTTTCTTCGAAAATTGTTTTTTTTTTGTTTTTTTTTTTTTTATATGAGAGAGTTAAGTAAAAGTAGTTTAATTTCCAGAAATAAATGTGTGCAGTCTAAAAGTCGAGTTGTCTTCTGACGAACGTCAAGTGTAACAGGTTTATAAAACGTTACGTTCTTGTTCCCGGATACGGTCGAGCATGGTGAAAGCAACTCACTTTAGATCTCGACACGTGGACGTCACGCTGCGCAAGTCGAGTGAATCTGCCAGGTCTCATAGTTGGGTCAACAGCTGATCACTCACATTATATCAATAGAGAAAACTTTTTTTTAACAACGAACATACGCCTTGGCATATTATGTTGCACCATTATTTTAAGTAATGTTCATGCGCACAAAGAAAACCAACCGCGTGTACCATCGGACGTAACGAAAGTATTCACATGAAAAAATTATATTACAAAATATAGGTCACTCGTATAGCATTCTATATAATTATCCGTGTTTCGCAACACGCAACTATCATATGTTATGGTAATGAATACATGTGAATATATATATATATATTTTTGTTTTTACAGCTATTATTAAGTACGTAAACGTTGCGTTGAGCTTTACGCAGCACATGCTAATCCCAAATTAATTTTAGCTAACAAAGAAAACAAAGTAACGAGTAGTTGACATAAAATGTAAAGCAGGTAATTAAGAACACATTAGGCATAATTAGAAATACAGTAATTGCCGTGTTATCGAACTTTTTTCCTTATGTTATTTTGCTGAAGAGTCAAGTCACTCTAACGATTAATTAAATTTTCAATTAACAAGATGAATATTTCGATGCAAAAGATGTTGCGCGCGTATGTACGTATCGTAATAAATCATAATAAAGCACAGAAAATTATAAATTTTTCTCATTTTATTACATAAAACGTGTTTTATTCGATAAATCAAGCACGGCTTTTGTAATCTCTCGTCCTATTGAACGAGTAATACAGGCAAGCTCATTTCCGAGACATTTTGTGAACTTTGATAATGACGTCATTATCACTTTACAGCTCAATGAATATTTTCCCGACAAATTTCTATGATAACTTGATTTACGAGAACAAATGTTACGGAAGAGGATAATCGACCCCGCTTGTTTGTTGTTCACGTCAAATCAAAATTTACATTAATGTTATACATTCTGCTGTCGCATTCCGCGATAACAAGCGCATTATGACAAACACAATCGGGAAAAAAATCTAATCTTGTTCAAATAAATTAAACAACATATGCGTGACGTTACAAATAGTTTCGATGCAAAATGCAATTGTTTGTTCGCGCGCGCGTTTCTGAGTTTTCCGACCTTCTATTTATTTATGTCGATTTTTATTCGTTTTTTCCGTGCTTTGCTACCGGAAACGAAAGGTTTCGGATGAAAAGACATTTCAAACTGGTTCGTTGTGGAGTGCGATGGACGAGGGTCAAGCGACGATTGTTCCAACATGCTCACGTCGACTAATTACGAGCCTTTTGAATTCGAACACGCTTCACGAGTCACTGCCGCTTTTTGGCCTCGACCACGGACGATTCGTAGGTACTGCTTTTTCGAGCAAATTACGATCGCACGTGGCTGAGCGAGAGAAAAAGCACAGGAGAGGCGTTTATTCGGTGAATTAAGCGCATCGTTCAAAGTGCATGAAAGCACCCGGGAAATTGGAAGCACGGCCGCTTTGATAAGAGGATTGAAATAAAGCGACGAAAACAATCTCCTTTGCCCGGTGAATAAGACACACCAGTGAAAACGCTTCGATGATGCTTCTATTTATGTAACATTAGATATAAGTGACAATAGAGAAAATATAAGAAGCACAAAAAAAAAGAATCATATGTTAAAAATCTGAATCGTTGTGTGATGTGACTCTAGTAAGATTATCATAATAAATTAAACAAATTAAAATTAAACAAAGTAAAATTTATATACTACGACAAATAAGAATCTGTATGTAACATAATATGAAAATAAAAACTTTGCTCTAAAAAATTAAATTACTAAGAGAGTAAAGGTGTAAACAGGCACATGACACAGGTGTAAAAAGTCACAATCCTGCAGTTGAAAACGTCATAAAAAAAAAAAAATATCTGTTATAACATATTGGAAACAAATTTATTCTAACACATTTCTGTCACTTCCGTCTTTTGGTTCCCATTCGAGTCTGTCTTTATCTTTTATTCTTTTATTGTCTACAGCTTTAATTTTTCAGATATAATTGTATAAATCTATAAACACATTAATAAATACAGTATGACGAAAAAATAAATTTGCTTGCTGTATGCTTGTGGTTTATAATAAAACTTTGTTTGTTTTCAAGTTGCAATATGTAAACCGTACGCTAATTATGTCACATTCAAAAGTCTAACCATAGAACTCGTAAAGCGCTAGAGGACAAACTTTTTCTCGTGATGGAATGCATGAGGCAGGAATATGAGTAAGTGAAAATGAAAACTGGTCGTGAACACACGAGAGGCTTGCATCGTTGCCGGAATATTGATAATCCGGAAAACGTATCGGTTTCGATGTCTGGCACTTCAGCGTTGGCGTTAATTAATGAAAACAAACGACGTCTCATATTTCAGAACACCTTCGACTTTTTCTCACCCGTTTTCGCGTCTTTTTTCTTCTTCTTCGTCGATATGTCGGGAATAGAAAAGGTTCGGGAAGGGATTCGGAATGAGAGAGAAGGAGATAGTGAAAGAAAGGCGCAGACAGCGAGGAATGAAAAGAGACGTATAAATCCGGCCGATGTCGAGCACGGCTCGCTAATAGATATTAATGGAACTCTTTTCGTCGTGGAAATTCGCCCAGTTTTTCACGCGAACCGCGGGGCATGATCGCGAAAGCCCTCAGAGTTCACTTCGTCCGAGAGGAATTAAGCGTGAAAAAAATGGGCTTTGACGAGAGGGGCGAGGATGGCGTGAGAGGGTTAATGGGTGACAGAAAAATTGCGCGTAGCAAACCGAGTCGCGGCGATTGCACCGTATAATTTCGTCACAAACATATGCATTTTTTCTTTGATCTTCTTGAACTCTACCTGATATCCCGAAAACAATGTTTCACGAGTAACAATTTGTTTCACGACGAGCGCGAGCCGGATTTACGAGCTGATGGACAGTCGCCGTTAAAATGATACGTCGACGTTGTGAACGGCGGCCAACGTCCGAGTGCGTTTTATTGCACAAACGCCGGCGAATGTCAGCGTCGAAAAATCAATGAAATATTTCGGGTTGTTTGGTGTCACGCTTGTTTATTCTTAAATGTTTGTCATGCAGTACGTTATAAGACTCAGTGAAAAAGCAAAACACAAAACTATTATTGTGACAAAAAGAAACGTGTTTTTTTTCCGAGAAGCAAAATAAATTATTAAAAAAAAAACTGGTAAACTTTTAAAAATTTTCCTGAATCAAAGCTATTAAGCAATTAAAAACTATTACGATCTCAATATTTGTTGTAAAGCAAAAGGTTCACCCAAGTTTTTAAACTCAAGTCTGAGATCGTTCAGCGGAACACTTTTTATTAATCAGTTTTTATCTGAAAAATCACTCAAAACAAAGCGAGAATTCTGCTCAAATAACTGTAGAATTTTAGTACCGAGATATCAATTTTTTTAGTATCGAGATATCAGTTTTTAAACATCTTCGATATTTTCAGCGTGATGAAATGAATGATTAATAATAATAAAAATAGTGCTTTTTCTGCGCAAAGAATTTACCCACTTAAAACGGATAAATTGCAGCAGATATGTATTCCTTGGGTCATGAATGTGCCAAAAGCTGAACGTAAAAGCAAACGAAAGAAAGTGCCTTCGCGCCGCGACACATATTTTGCTAGAAATGAGAGAGATGCTTTAAAGAATTGCGGTGATTTGCCACATAACGACGAGGTCATCGTGTTAACGGGATGAAATTTTTCCGAGGTCTCATCGAAACGAGAAAAAGAGAGAGAAACACGGTGGAAGAACGTAGCATCGTACGTCGGTACGAGATAGACAGCGACAGCGAATGTAGCAGTATCCGCAGGCTCGGGGGTAATCGACCTCCTCTTCGAACACCACTCCGATCTCAGCCGCTAATTAAGACTTTTACTTTTTCACGGTGAGTCTTCTCTTATCTTCCGAAGCGTCTCGGGCGGCTGGCGCAGCTCGCAAAATGACGGAGATGAGTGAGCGAGAGTGAGAGAGTAGAGAATGAGAGAGAGAGAGAGCATCGAGTTGGCGACATTCTTCCGACGCGTTTCATGAAAGTTTGATAAACGCCGGCAAGCGGAGCGGCGCATCTTATTGCCGCGTTCCTACTCTCATCTTTCCTTGGTAATATAGTAATTAAAGATAATATGAAGATTGTCGTGAGATATATACTTCTTTCAATAAATAGATATTTTAACAGATATTATTACTACTTTTTTAACTCCAGTTTACGATCTTGTCCTTATTTAATTGTCGAAATCGCATAGAAATTCACTAATAATAATTTGATTTAAAAGACAGTAAAATCGGATGTATACATGTTGTGTGCGTCTTAATTATATACAAAAACACCGCTTAGAGTGTGTGTAAGTATCTATCACATCGTATATCAAATATTTCAATTCGCTTTTTAAAAACGTTTTACGCGATCTTTAAACCGATTATTTTTACATCTCGAGCGTTAGCGCGGGTTTTATACTGGACATAAAAGCGCGCGTGTGTCGCACGCTGACGCGCCGCCGTGAGACGACGTGGCAAAAGAAGGCCTTAATTAGCACTCATAATTATTCGTAATTAGCACTCGACGCTCGCAGTTCAGGCTACTCTTGACAACCCTCCGGCTAGTGACGGCGCCGGCGCCACCCGCGATAAAAAGGCAACGTAAACCGCGGACGGAAAATCGCTCCTTTTCATACCCCGTCTTCCGACTTCAGTGGACTCTATGTACAAAATATATACATATAGAGGAGGGCGGCACGTATATACGTATATAGTATATATATATATATATATATATATACTATAAAGATAATATGATAAGTATATATATATATATATATATATATATATATACTATATACGTATATACGGTGCCGCCCTCCTCTTTCGTTCTTTCTTTTCGCTCCCCAGGTCTCTACTTCTCACTCCCTTACCGGGCAAGTCCTTTTTCCACTCTATCTTTCTTTATACCTCCTTAATCCAGAAGTGGGCTTGCGCGCCAGTTGAACTGGAGGCTTCCGTGAGCTTTAACCGGCGGTACCCTGTTTTCGTCCTCGGGCGCAACGCACAGAAGAGATTTATAAACGCAATTCTGAAACGATTGCGGCAGAATGATCTTCCAGGCCTTTTACCTTTAGAGCTTATTATCGTCATGAAAAAAGCTCATAATGTTCTTAATTCTTCGTAACGGAATATCTCATCTTAATATCTGTTAAGTAGAATCTTCGAGCAATTTATAATTACATTAATAATCAATTTTAGAGAATATATGGTAAAATAATGGATAAAAATTCCGAAATTGTGTGTTATAGTGATCCAATATTTTATATATTATTATTCCGAGTTTAATTTGTACATAAAAAAAACTTTGTAAAATAAAATTTCGTCCAAGTTGTTACAGAAATCGATATGAAAAACTTACAAAGTTCTATGTACTTTTTTCTCTCTTCCTTACTTTGTGCGGTTTTCTCTGCGAATTTTGGGGAAAAGAATATAGATGAATTTTTCATATCCTATTTCAGCTTCTGTCGTTTATACTCATCATGTCAGTCTTCCAATATATATATTATCCGGAACTTATTAATTATTTACTTGATCGATAAACAGAACTGCGCACACTCACTCACTCACTTACTTATCTCTTCCTTCTTTTGGCATACATCTAAATTTGTGAATGATATATTTCTGTAATTTTTGTAATAATATATGTGCAATACATACGATATGTAATCTCAAAAAAATTTCAGCGCGTTATTTTATCCACGTTCTAATGATGCACTATGATTTAACGTTCCTATCTTTCGCGCTGATTTTTCTAATGAAAGAAGAGCATGCGGAAGAATGATAATGTACACACAGCGCCGCCGTATCTCTAATCAGAAGTGCACGAGAGAAGAGCACAAAAAAAAGCACACAACGACTCGGGTCGATGCGCACTTGTATAATAAGTCTACGTTTAGCTCGGCCGAGGGTATAGACAATAAACGGGGAAGATACGCAAACAGCGCGAATGCGTGCGGAGGGATCCGCGAGGGCAATCTCGCATTTAATTCGATTATACTCGCGCGCCGTGCTGCTCCGTGCACGGATTAAGTAATTCATATATATGACGGCCTGCTCCTCCGTTTTCCATTCCGCGCTTTAATGATCACCACGAATGGCGAAACGTATAACATCACGTCCGGCGTGAAAACCTGGCCCGGAGATTCGCTTTTTGAAATTAACGCGAAAGCGATCCCTATCATGCGAGTTCTCTCACACCGCCGACGACAGAATAACCCGGTCGCACCGGCCCTTTTAAAATTTTACTCCTCTCTAGCGGTACCTCTGTAATTTTAACGGCACAATTGGACACAAGATAACGAAAAAACTTTGAATTGTTTTACCTACCATAGTATTTGGTAAGAAAACACAAGATTAATTTTTCAACCGTTCGATACATACGAATTTTTTCAGATATATACGTTGGTTTAGAACTTACGAAAATGAACTTACGAATGATATGTTATTAATACACTGTTAAAAGAATAAATTATTTTTTTTTATATCGTTATATTTTTAATATTTTAATTAATATTTTTTAATCTGGAGAAGAATCTAGTTCATTAAATTGAAACAAAAAGATAAAAAGAAATTGCGGCAAGTGGGGCAAAGTATAACTAAGTTTAAAATATTAATAAAGAGTTGGCGCTGAAAAGAAGTTTTGTATCTGAACTACTAAAACTCGCGGCACAACTGAGGAAAACTATAAAAATGTCGTAGAAATGGGACAAAAAATTATACGACTGAATGCGGGAAAAGAACATTCGCAAACACACGTACACAATGTCTAGTTCTAAATTGGCTATGACGCGTCATAAAAAATATTTCTAATTTTTTTTTTTTTTATACGAAAAAATATATATTTTTCACGTATATATAATAATAAAAATAAAAAAACGCATTGTGTATATATACAATATCAAAAATAAAACTAAATAAAAATAAATAAATGTTAAAATAAAATCAAGTATACGTATATACATAAATGTTATAGACAAATATTATTATTTTTATTTGAAACTTTAAAATGAGATGTTTTAGCCAAAATTATTGTATTCAAAGATAGCTTTTCGCGGAACAGCACGTACGGGAAGATCAACTGTTACAGTAGACATTGTTAATTGTTTTACCGCGGCGCGGTTGCTTCTGGCGCGCCGCGGTGGAATCCACAGACATGGCATGCAAATCTCGCGCTGGGTTCGGTCTTAAACATTCGGCCAACAGAGAGTAAGATACGCCAAGGCGCGGCAGGGCGCCGACAATGTTCCCGACGTTATGAGAACAAACCCTCACGCCCGCGCCGGTGAGCTATCACGAGCGGTTAGCTTGGTAGTCGGCAATGGTCGGTACACCCTTTCACATTTAGCCCGTACTCGTTACGCAGCTCGAGAGCCGTGAGCATTGAGTTACAGTTAACTTTAAGTTACCGTGGAACTTCCTGTCTCGGAACTTTCGGAAAACTGCTAAACGGACGCCCGCTACACGTATCGAGCGGCGTATGTACAAACCCCGAAAGTCTAAACCGGAAGAGCAAAAGATAAGCCGACTTTCGATTTTATATAATTCTTTGTTCTTGTGTTGTAATAGCGTCATTTATTGTGACGCTAATTTGTAGATAAATTAAGTTATTATAGGTATTTCTATCCTCAGGTCGCTTCGAATAGATTGTATCTCGAAGGAAGATAAATCGCTGAAAATGTTTATTTTTACATTGATAAGAATATTTAATTATTGCTTAACGTAAAAATTCAATAATGTATATGTATAAGTAAAAGCACAAATCAGAAAATAGATAATTTAATAAATTATTTTAATAGTAGATAACGACCTACGTTTTTTTCGATTCAACGTATAAATGTTATAAAATAAATAAAAAATATAAAAAAAACTTGATACATATACATATATATATATGTATATATTATAATACATAGCAAAATGTTTGTCAAATAATGTCACATCCAGAAATATACATTCAAACAGGAAACAAGTAAATAACATATACAAACTATAGATATTCTCCACATTGGTAACAAACTGCAGTTTATTAGTCCAGTGTTTTTCACGTTGAAAAGGTACATAACAGAATTTCAATCCTATGTTTTTCAAACTCTCTATATATTTTTTATATACCGATCTATTGAAATCCGCTGAACTTTCGCATTTGATTGCGCTATTCCAGTTGACAAGTCGTGTAAGTTCAATAAAGATATAACAATACTAAAAAGAAAAAAATACAGTTGACCCAAATAAAGTAAAATAAAACTATATACTCTTTTTCTGGAGAAGCGCGAGAGCATTTCTTAAATAATTTAATCTACCGAATAATTAACATCCTAATCGCAAAGCGACTTCGTTGAGAGATTTCCGTTTAAAAAGTAATTTCGGCTCGCGCTCGCAATGAAAATTATTATGCGAAGGATTTCGCGGGATACGAGAAACAAAACATCCTGTCTGCTCCCGTGGAAGGCGTCGTGGGAGCAGGCAGAAAGAAAGCTGAGGGTTGGCTGTAAAAAGAAAACGAGTTTAGTATCTCGTTGGAAGGAGCAACAGCGCACGGTGCAGATTCTAAAATACGGGAGCTATTAGCCGTAGTTTCCCATGAGCATTACCTTCCCTTATGTGTAAATGATGCAACCCTCCGTGGCGGCTTGCCTGACACAAGCTTCCTGCGTTCAATCTGCTCTATAGATTGAAAGTCTTATAACAGAAAAATAACTATTTAGAAATCATATAAGTGTTTCTTTTTTAGGACGCGGAATCAAGAAAAATCCTCAAAATAATAATCAATTCTAATAACGCTTTGATAGAAAAACGAGAGAGTTGCTTTTTTATGTTTAAAATCTCTATCTAGTAAATCTGTATCATAACAAAAGATATAAATGGCAAAAAAGTAGATTTATGACATCATTTTTTACTATTTTCGTATCAGAATCTCAAGTAATAAAAGAGAGAAAAATTCATGTTATTAAATTCTGAAATGTTTTATATATTCTACTTTATAAGTTATTAAACTTTCAAAGCTTTTCGCGATGTTTTTTTTTTTTTGTTTTTTTTTTTTTTTGTTTTTTTAGTTTGAATGTCTAGTCTGCAACCATCGTGCATAAAAGTTGCGCTCGCAACTGCACATGTGCTCGGTTATTGCACGGATGTAAGTTATGATGCAGCAACCTCGGGTGAAAACGCAACAAGCGAGCGCACTGTGCGACACTAAAGGGACAATACGCAAGGAATATGTTTGCTGTTTAAAGACATGATGCGTATATCTTGAAATTTATACATTCATAAGAAACCCGTTGAATTTTTGGACTCGCTCGCTTTAAGCTAGCCTGACAAAGGCTTGGGGTATTGTTTGCTACGTGACAGCGCGCATATTTAACGAAATGGAAAATGGATGCACAGACATCGGCACCGAGTAAAACAATAATGTCAGCAACAGATACACCCGAGACAGCAGATCATAAATTATGAAAACGATTCTTTGAGAGAATTCCTCGAGCGTGGCGGAAATGCGGAAGCGCCAAACACGCGGCAAATTATACACCGCGTTGCAAAAACGCTCAAATATCGCTCCTGAATAACCAACACCTAGAGAATATTCAGAATCGATAAATTCTGGGGAGATAGGGAATTACTTCGCCAAACTGTTTCTACCTTTTTGTAATTTTGCGATGAGCGCACTGTAACGAGAGAGAACTAAAACAAAAGCTCGAGTTGCCAGACTTTGGCTTTCATTTTCCCCGTTTCGTATCACTGTCAACGACGACGCAACTCCACGTATTTTTTTCGTTATTTTTCTTTATTTTGCCAAACTCTCTTTTTTTCTCTTAGCGTTCTCGATATTTTTTTTTGTTTATTATTGATTTGTACATATGTTCCAGTTTTAGATCGAATGTTATCGGACAATTGTCAAGAAAAAATTTGACTTTACGTTTCCGAATAGTTCATCATTCTTTCAATATTCTCTCTACAAAATAAAGCATGTAATATTTCTATCTTTTCTTTTAGTATAAACTGGTACGCGTCATTACGCGTTTTCAACTAGGTATTACATGTCGTTATGTTCAGAAGCATGTATTCACATTACATATAGGTTACCTAAGATTAAAAAAGTATGGCGTCCGGGAAAAACGGAGAAATTGAATTACCGCGAATGCCAGAGAACCGACCGCAAAAGTCCTCGACAATAAAGTGGAATTTAGAGTCCGAACTATAGCTTTTTTTCTCTCTCTCTCTCTCAGTGAAGCTCGATTTTATAGGTTTTGTTGAAGAAAAACGATTGCAAAGCCAATTTATCGTTTTAATTTATCGTTTTACGTAATCAATTTTTGTATTAGCATCATAATTCTAGAAAAAACTTTGACTTTAAAATAATAATAAATTCAATAAAATGCATTTTGTAATCTAATAACATTTCTTCCGTTCTCTTTTACTCTTTTTTCAACTTGATAAAGTAATTCTGTATTTAATAGTTTCACAATCCGAGAAATAACAATATTAGAATGTTTAATATAAGCGACAGAAACATGAAAACTATAAAAACATGGAAATATGGAAACTAAGTTGGCAGGAAAAGAAATTATGTCAATTTTTTTAATAATAGAAAAAATGTTATTAATAATTTTTTGACAGACATTTCTGTTGACACGAACGAAGTTCGAAGCGACGTCAATTGAGAGCTTTGTACAATAATTGTCGATCACTTTATAATTGAGAAATATTGACAGCTCCGTTTTCATTAAACAAATGTAAAATGATATGACATATTGGCAGTTTTACTTACAGCAAATCAGCAACAACGAGGGATATTCTTCGCCACCGTCATTTTTACCACTGAGAAAAAGAAACCATTGCCAAGGATCGACTCTGATGCCATATCTGCAAGAAAATAGAAAAAAAAAAAATAGATAAAAGATTTTTATAAGATCACTTTATGTAATAATTACTATATATAATTTATACTTAAATATATATTATCATTTATATTATAGCAATAATGAAGGCAATATACTATCTATTAAGTCTAATAATATAATTATAGATAGTTTAATATCACAAATCAATTATAAAATGCTAACAAATATATAAATAAAATCTACAATTGCTGCAAGATATTTATTTGTTTTTCAGCAATTGCACATCTTGTTTAAATTAACACAAACCGAAAAGCAAATGCTTTTCATTATTATTATTATAGTTGGTTTTTAGTGCGATCTTTTCTACAGAGATAATTGAAGAAAAAACAAAAGAAAGGAAGAAAATATAAAAAGACGCAGATTTGTGCGCGTTCCTTTGTTCTTTCGTGATAAATAATAACCGCCACATCGCGCCGTGCAAAGAGAAATCCATGGCTGGGAAATAAAACGATTTTCCTGAAAGACCGGCGCGGTGGAAATGTAGAAAACGTCTGTCCTGTGATTGACTGCGATCTTGATTCGAGTCTGTGATTTATTTTGATGGCGCACGTCGGAAAATATTATAAACGGCTCCCGACTAAATCGTGCTGGAATTATTTATTGGCAATTTCGTGAAATGGCATTTTCTATACACACACGAATTTCGATACGAATCATATATTAATTTCTGCACGTAGATCAAACAAAGTTATGCAGAAACAGGATGCGTCGGATAACGTAATAAATAAATCGAATATATTAAATTATGATAGTCAATTACATCATGTGTGTGTGTACGTGTGTGTGCACATTCGTCTATAATATAAAAATCTATATATTGATTACAAAAGAGCGGAGCAAAATATACAAAGAGGATTTACATAATTTTAATATGTTTCGCAAATATATGCCGATACGCAATCAAAATTATAGCAAGGAAAGATAATTCGTAAATAACATGCGTAAATTACCTTCCTCTTTTTTTTCCGTTTTATTTTATAAATATACAAATGTATTCGACGGCAGTTTTATTATTATTGTGGCATAAAAATATATGTATTGCGTATGTTATCGTTATATTAGTCTGAAAACGTAATTTGCGATGGTATCGATCTAAGCCATCGAGAACATTATTTTCTCACGAGATACGATAGATGTACCGGCCGAAAAAAGGTAGCGGTGTACATTAATAGCTTTTTAGGTCGTACGCTCCCTCTTTCTCTCCCGTTAACGATGATAAACGAGGCTTATGGGTTGAGTAATTAAAGTATTCTAAGCGAGAGCGGTTGTTACACAGAGAGACAATATTTATTGGGGCGCAATCACTGACCTAGTTCTCTCTGGGAAAATGCAATTCGTCATGTTGACGCAGTTTACGATAATTGGACAGCGGCGTGAAAAAAATATGACTCTCGTTCATAATTAAACGGTGTAACGCGCCGTGTGACAGCTGATCGGTGATAATTTACGAAAACAGTTTCGCGTGTCACAAACATCAGATACACACATCAATAATGTAAGCCTCATCTTCAATATCACACCATTTTGTGCTATAGTTAAAGCTGTGACCTAATACACAAATAACTTATTAAATAAGCAAAAATTGGCACATATCTTTTCCGAACATCAATCAATCAATTAGGTAATTATTTTACATCTCGCAAACTTATTAAACTCAGATAACAAAAAATAGTAATATTTTAGAATAATGAAAATAGGGAAAATTTTGCAGACATTTTGTGTCTGCATTAACAAGATAAATAATAAAACTGCCGAAATCACGAGCGAAAAAAAATGCCGTTCAATAATCTAGTTCGTAAGTAAATATTCATTTTAGCGAAATAAAAAGATTCGAAGAAAACAAAAGACGTTCGATCGTTCGATCGTTTAATGATTGAACCAACTCGAGATTTCGATATACGCGTGTATACATACATACGGTAAAGGAAGTCTCATAAAACATTTTTCGAGTGCTCGAAAGTTAAGGGGATATCACACTCATCGAAACTCATCGTTCCGAGACGCGAGCGAGCAGAAACGATATTAAATTTCTTTCCCCAGCGGGAATAGCCGTCTTGATCCGAGAGCGACCGTTAAATCCACGCTTCTCCGTCCGCCGGAGTTCGTTAATACAGCGTCACGATAAAATCCCCAATTTCACGTCGAACCTGGTGAGTGGGAAACGTCGGAATCCCGGGAGTGACTCTCAGTGGGAGTGCGAGAGCGCGTGGAAAACCAGATTGAAAGAGTTATGGCGCCAATATGAGACCGACTTGGATGAAACTGTGGGCGCGCGAACAATTCGCATTAAATATTAATAAAACGCGCGGCGAACGAAAACGTCTTCCTCGCTTCCGCGATTGTGAGGAAATGATACTTTTCCGAATTAATGGCATGACTTGACAAAGCTCGTTTCAAATGTCGGATTGACTCAGCAAGACAAGATAAATTTTTCACGAAGAAGATTCGACTTGTTTATCGTAAGCAAAAATATTAAAACTTATCTAATACCTGATTTTTAAAGATCTCAGTCTCTTTTTCTACACAATAAATATCCGACTATAAATCCAATAATCTTAATGGAACAACGATCGAATTTTATGTTCTATATATGACATAACGCGCGAGTGAAAATCACTGATAAAATAAAACATTGGAAAAAGGTGCCACTGTGACACATTTAGATGCATTTATGATATTGATGTGCAATATTTTATCAGGCATAACTGATGCTTCTATAAAAAAAAAAAAAACATTACGATTCAATAATCTTATATTTCTCCGTTCTCTGTTAATTTGATAAACATCATTTAGTAAAAACTGATATAAATTTGTATATAAATAAAAAAAAACAGAGATCTTTTATCTCTAGTTTTAGGTTAGGTTTTTCTAAAGAATCCAACATATTTAAAAACCATATATATACCAAAAATCTATGACAGGACCAAATTAATTGTCCTACATTTGTTTACTTGTCATCGGATCATTTATAATCGCACGGTAAGAGCGGCAGTTTTTCGAATATCACGAATTTGAAACATTTTAAAAACTTACTCAGCGGATATAGTCGGGGAAAAAAAGAAACGCGTGCAGACAAATGGATAGAAAATGATTCGAGGCAATCGACGAAACCGAACCATGAAATAAGCGCGCATCTGTATCTGAGTTCTGAATGCATAAATTATGACTACATGGCGGATCTCAGAAAAAGTTTCGCGAGCGATCCGTGGATGCGAAAGACAAAGAAGAAGAAACTTCAGTAACTCTCTTTATCCGCCCGGCGCGCGCTTTTATCGATAGCGTGGGAACCTCTCGTCGGGAGTTCGATTAATTGAGCTCTCTCGCTGTTCTTTTTTTTTTTTACTTCGCAGAGAGAAGCATCTACCCGCTTTCTTACCGACGTATTTTTTTTTTCAGTCGCCAATCGACCTCTCATACTCCCTCCCATACCTTGGCTCGCATCAATTAATCTCGATCGCAGCGGAATCGTGTCGACAACTTCATCCTTACGATTCGGCCGCCTTTTGTTCTTGTTCTTCGCGAATCAAGTCTAGGAAAGACTTTTTATCAGCTGGAAACGAATCAGTCGAGAATGCAGCGGTATTAAATGGTTACAATTCTGCCGAAGTGCTCCATCGGAAACGCCGATAAGTTAATTAAGCGGTGATGCGATCGCACGTGAAATTATCTGGCCGATTGAGCGTTGCGTTATATAATACAAAGGCGCGATAAAACGCCGTAGACATATATTTATTGATCACGAATTTAATATAAAGATTAATTTTAACGGACCATATGCTTTGTTAAATTATTTGAATTATTTTACAATACATATAAATATATCTTTTCTAAGTATGTGGCACTTCGAAATCTTTTAAAGATATCTAGACAGCAAATTAAAGGCGTCAATGAAATGCCTTTAAACTGATTTCACAAAGGATTTTCATCGAACGAAAACGGTTTACAATGTCTTAGGCCGCCTGCAGCTGCGGCTGTTTGAGGCGCGTATGAAGCGTATCGGGGCTACCTCGAGCAATTACGTCGCAAAAGTTCTCTCAAAAGTTTTTCCATGCTTAACGAGCGTGATAAATTTCTGTTACGCGCCCCTGGGAGCAGCCGGACGCGAGGCCGAGAGTTTACAACGGCGATAAAAATCTCGTTGAAATTATTCATGGGCAATGCTTACGCTCTTCTTTCGCGATGAGAAAAGAAGGCAGCTAACTTACTACTATGTATGAGAACGATATCCTGGAAGCGTCGCGCGAGTAATGGCACGAGTAATATGTGAATAAAACAGTGATTATCTTTGATACTGCAATCTTAGATTAAATCAATCACCTTTGTCGAACATATATTCATTAAAATTAAATAAAATTAGAAATAATCGCAATTATTGCGCATTAATGTTAGCTCCTATAATGGTTTTTCTACTTTTCTTAGTGTAGTTAATTCATTAAAAATTAATTTTTAGTGAATTAATGTTTTAACTGCGACACAATGTATTCACATGTTGTTGAGGCGTTAATACTTGAAAAAAAAAAGCGTCAGAAAAAATCCTCAGAGAACATGTGTGCACATGCATCTATATGTGAGATATATAAGAATAAAAAATTTGGAATAAAAATACATTTAACACATGTTGTAATTAAAAACAATAACATTAAATAATCATTAAATGTTATGATAAATAAATTGTACCGATTGTGCATTAAATTTGTTTGATATATTAACAAACACGTGAGAAAAAGTCTAGATTTACGTTATATTTGATTTCCAAATAGTCTATAAATATAAAATAGAAGGGAGCTTTTAAATTTTAATTGTCTGAGCTTTGGAATCGAGCGCTAGTTCGTAACCATCGCTGTGCTACAGACGACGGCTAATTCGATTCGAAAAGGTGAGGAACGGTCAGTTCTACTCAACTCCATCCATAAATTAATTTGATATTACTCGCACTTATCTTTTTCTTTCTTTCACAAGTAGCGTAAAAGTAACGATCGGCACTTCGAGAAGTCAATCGAATAATTCATAATAGAAAGTACATAAATTTTCACGAGCGTTAAAAGATAAATGAAATTATCACAATGACAGGCATATCCGCGAGTCGAAATGTAGTCGAATATCAAGCTGCATCCGAATATCGCGTTACGGAACGCATCGTGCTTCCAAAAAACTCGAAAGAAGTAATTTCAAAGTATCTTTCTCTTATTATAAGCAATCTTATTGAGCCAATATCGGATGTCAATGTATACACAATATCACAATGCTAATGTCTAGTTTCTAAACTCTACAGGTATCAAATTTGTTTTAACTCGCAAGCGTGTTTTCGATGAAATACGAGAGCATCAAAACAGATCGTGCAACCTTACCACTTGACAATCTGCTGTCACGATGTACGTCCTATCAACAATTGTCGACAAGCTCCAAATAACATCCACTTACACGATCGATTTGTAACCGCGCCTGAAGAATGGCGAATAATCGTGCTGTAGTTACAGTTACGACAAACTCAATTTTGTCAGCTAGTCGGCAATCGATTCTTTTTGTCGCGCGTCAATTGCTACGGCAGCGCATCCATCAAACCGATAAAAGAGCTTCTGATCCCCTTTTGTTCTCCCATCGAATTCCCATTGGTGACCACCCCACGTGGAGACACCCTATTCCACCTCCGTTGGGTCAGTAACAACTTCTTGATGGAACTATTGCAGAACTTCCTCTTTTTTTACAGCGTTATTAGGACCGCTGGATCCAACACGATCGCCTATAGCGTTTAGTTCTCCTTTTATGTTCTTTTTTTCTCGAATTAGACTTATCTCGATTCGAACGATCGAAGTGTTTTCGTCGATGTATCTTTTAGAAGAGAAAAACACTCTACGCGCGGAATACATTTAGATCGAAATCTCAATGACAAAGTAATTATTCAACTATCGATTTCCGATGTTCTCTATTCAATTTCATAAGTGAAACATAATTTATAAATTAATTCAAATAATATACATGCGTTTATTACGATAATAAAAAGAAAATTTCTTTCAAACGATTTTTATTATCTTAATAAACAATAATAAATTCGAATAACAGCTGTGGAATAATTTGTTAACTCTTTAGCATTTAAATTTTCTATCGATCAGTGGACAGATCTACTGCGAACTATGACGAAAGTGTGTCACGCCTGTCAGATAAGAGAGCGAAACGTTTTATTGACAATTTCAGAAATACTTACTTTATAAAATTTTCCAGTAGCAACCGGATACCACCAATGCCCAGTAGTAAGAAACCCCAGTTGACGAATCCCGTGAAGTTATCGAAGCCGGAACTCCACGAAAAAAGGCTATCTCTTGGACGATGACATCTGTAAAAGAAATAAAAAAAACTCAAAATATCTACTCCTATATACTCTTGTTTGCCAGTATACATATGTAGCGTTTAATAATTTTATAAGTAAAATATATTACGTAATAATAGTACTTTAAAGATAGAATTATGAGTATATAATGCTTTCGTATGTGTTTCTTATTCGCCCCTTCATGATTCTCCTTGTGAATAGCGAGCTCGTTACTATACTACGGAAATTCGATAATAGACCGAGCGCCGAGTCGTTGAAGGAGAAGAAGGTATTAAGGAGAATATTCTCATTCTGGCGCCATACTAGCAAAATGTCCCTTGTGCGTGAACAGTATGAAGAAAGACGTCGCGCAAGGATGAGAATAGAGCAATAAAGAGGCTTTCATATCGCACGGTTATACATGTTCTTATATCAATTTACGAACTGACGTATAGTTCACACGTGACGACGCGGCAAATATGATATGAGTCGTTTTTCTAACAATAAGAGAGATGCTCGTTTCGTGACTGATGTTCGAGACGCATGATGATTTGCTTCGGGGAGATGCGCTCGACGGGATTACGATTCTTCGCGTTTAACTCGACTAACAAAATGTAGTTTACAACAGACGATCATAGCGAGATTACTGCTGCCCGTGTCACGACCCTTTCACTTCGCTTTCCTCGGTGAAACGTTACTTTGCATCCAACAGAAGCATTCGGAGCATCGCAAATTCTGTTTGGAGTTTAGACCGCGCGTTTGGAGTTTAGACCGCCGAGACATTCAGATAAGCAATAATGCAGTCACGAAAATATATAAAGTGACTGTAGATATTTCACTCTTTCACTTATGCCAAACTAGTTCTCTTTTCAGTACATTGTGCTTCTTTAAAAAAAAAAAAACTTCTACGAGTCATTAAAAAATAATTACGCATACTTGCATGTCAAAGACAAGTTCACACTGACAGGTAAAAAAAATAAACAGACAAGAAACTTGCTCTTTTAAAACATTAATTAAATTTTGTGAAAACAAAAGTTTTCAAAAGAAATAAACGACAATCTCATTCTGTAATCCTCTCGAGCGGGTAACAACTTTAACAAGTGTTTTCCTCTGTTCGATAAGAAATTTATTTATTTTTTCGCTAGCTCGGCACAGCGATACGGCACAGCAACGGCTTGTCCGACACGACCAATCGCTGTCATGAATCGCGAGGACGCTTTATCGATCGGCGATACGAGTGGCACTTGAATGTTTTGTGCCGCAAGACAAAACCCTTTCAAAAAGTTTATACGATGGTCCTCGTCGACTCTTGCAAGCGCGCAACCGACGATGATGATAGACGCAGATCGCAGAAGCCAATTACGAAGTCGGATCCGGTATATAATCCAGCCGTAGAGACGCCAAAGACAAGAGAGTTTTGTACCGCATGACTCTCCGTCATGCGCCATAAGATACCATTCAGATTTCATGCACGGAATATAGTCGGCGATGCGCACTTGTAAGTCACGCGAGAGAAGCGGCGCACCATATGGAATCTCCAATATCTAAAGTGCTTATTGGACGTACATGACGCTGAAAGGAGCGTATACTAAAAGGAACTCGAAGCGGTACTGAGCGGTGAGTGGATCTACATAGCGAAGAACAAAGGAATATAATGATCATAAGGCGACTCTTGTGTGTGTGTGTGTCTCTTTGTATTCCCAAAAGTTACTTATATCAGAGTTAATATTCTTAACGTATCGAGACGTTACTTCTTTGCGAGATCATTTACGAAACTAAGAAAACTGTTTAAAACAAAATTAAACGTGTTTATTTTCTCGCAGTGTTGTTAACAGCATATTACCATATCGCTGAAGATGAGTTTGACGCGAAAGGCTTCTTAAGCGTGTTTAGAGGAAGCCATGTCTCTCGTGAGTCAAACACTGTCTTGAATTCATAAATAAAGCTAGATAAATGATTATAATTTCTTTCTCCCTCTCTCTTTCTTTTAATTGCGGTTATTTGTTTTTTATAAAAATATGCCTCGATTATTTCGCGAGATTTTGCCAGTCATTGGAAAAATAACAACTGTAATATATTCACAATCTATATATATATATCTAAAGAAAAAAAAATCTCATATCAAGTGATTCGATTCCGCCGACTTCTCGATTGCCTCTTGCTTGGTGACCGCTAGTATTATGCCATCATCGAAAAAGATCTCGAGACGCTCCTATAGCATTTCTATGGAAGAACCTCTCGTCTTAAGTATTTACATGAAAGATCCTAGCAGAAACGCAGGGCGATAAGATGTATCCTTGAGTATCCGGGTCTCCTCAGAATTTGGAGAATCAAACGATAACCTAACCGAAAAGCCATGAAATCGAATTTTACATACATATATATTTTTCAAAATGCTCTGCACAATTTAACTTCTAAATATAAATATTTACTTTGGAATAAAAGCGCAAATCTTTAAAGATTTCCTCATACATCTAAGCGCAAATGTGATGGTTTCAACTGTGCGAAAACGTAGATAAATTCTAATTAAAATCATAAATGTAACACGTTAACTATCTTCTCTTTTCTATCTCTCTACCACCTCTGTGATTTTAGTTTGTAATTATTCAAATTCAAGCATCGAAGTTTCTCAGCTGCTGCTAATATTATACATTTTCACAACGACGCGACTTCTTATAATGATGACGACGCAATTTGTCTGGTGAAGAATTCCGGTTGGTTTTGCGCACAAAATTGTAACAGAGGCGAATGTTATATACAGCGCTCTGTCGTAATTACCCGCAGCCACCCTCACCGGCGCGGTTTCTGCACGTATTCAGCATCGTCGCGCATCTCTTCCCCGTTCAACAGCACCCCGCACAACAGCACCCCTAATAAACCCTCTCGACCTGTACGCCGTAACTATTACTCAGAATTTATGGCAGATCGCGATAATTAATAGAGCCGCGATAGAAACGGCGGTTTGCACACGAAGAGCTATCTCTCGCGCTTCTGATATTGGGACGGCACGGCCAGAACAGAACGCGCAGACGTGTCGTCTGGAAATTCCATATGCATGAGAGTGCAATGTGACTGTGTCCGAAATATTGCGTCCGACGTCTTTGAGAAACGTGAGATACGTGAGTCAAGAGCGCATTAACAACGATTTTTCGACTTTTATCACTTTTGAGTCATCTGGTATGAAACAGACGATATCAGAAACACAGAAATACTTCGTCTTTAATCTTCATCTTTGATATCGTGTAGAAAAGAGAAGTCGAAATTTTTAGTTTTATCGATATTTGACTCCTTGTTTTTTATGGTCATATATTCACATTGTGTGTGTGTGTGTGTGTACACGCGTTAATATTATATTTTAAAGTAACAAATTAGAATAGATAACATGTTCTTGTCAAGAGAAATCCATGTTTAAAGTTTAAATTCGCGCTATAAGTACATTCTTGGATGATTTATTGCGATTGTTGACGGCACTTTTTCACGTAGCCCGAGCGGCATCCGCGGGATAAGTTGTAATATCATACTTCAGTCCACTTTCTGAACAAACCGCAGCTATAGAGGAACAAAAACAACCAACTAAGTTGTCGTTGCTCTTCCGGAGCTCCGGAACTAAGAGACGCGCTCTTCGGGCGCGCGCCACCTTCTTACCGTTTCGAGGCAAATCGCTTCCGCTTTTTTGTAGTGGACATATTACAAGCCCCGGAAAAAGTTCTTCTCAAGCGAAACTTCCGCCAACGCGACGAGTTTTCGGCACGAGTAGTCGCCAACATCCGCCGCGTTCCTTGATCTTCGATACCGCGCTCGCGCGTGCAACTTCAGCGACAGGTTTTTGTTCGTCTGACGAAGATCCCGTTTTTCTCTATCAATATGGCGGACGTGACTTTAATCCGATTTGTGGATTTAATTGAATTCTGAGTTATGACCGACTGATGCGCCCGAGTAACGATTGATTTCATCGTTTTAACGCTCGTTGCATGACAAGTTTCCCAGCCCCACCACAATCTTTGAATCATTGTCACAAATACCATTTCATTAAATAAAAATAAAACCATTTATTTCTTATTTGTGTTGTAATAAAAATTACTATGTTTTGATTAAAAAGTTGATTTACTAAAGATTAAAGAATATGCACATACATATGCATAGTTAAAATTTTTAGAATAATTATATTAAATACTATAAACTAATTCTTTATATATCTTTTATATTTTTAATATATTTTTATTTTGACAAGTCATATAAAAAAAATAAACGGTTGTGTGATAAATCCTAACTTTTTTTATTAAAATAAAAAATATCACATTATCATATTCGTACTATTAAATCCCACAGTTGCAAATTTCTGTTATGATGGGAATGGGATTTTCTTCCACCTTTTACGCTTGTACTAAAGATTTTAATGGGAACGTAGACTATCGCCATTAAATGTGCAAATTACTTTGGAAGTTCGTACGTGCACGAAAATAGAGCGAAAAAAAGCAAACAAGCAAACGCAGGTCGCAACCGATAAAACCCGTGACAATTTTCAAATGGAATTATTTACAGCGCCTGAAACAAAAATCGTGTTTATTCGAAACTCACGTCGTATTGAAAAATGCAAACGCACACGCTCGCGGGCAGATTTTAAACAAAATAAAAGGAGCCGCGCGCAAAAAAACGTCATTGGCATCTCCGTGTTGCGTTCTAATTTAAAAATATGACGATTGTTATTCCCCTGCCTGAAAAAAATGGACACTCGTGAAGTTGTCGAGCAAAAACCTCCCGCCAGAGTGGACATAAAAATGAGACTGACCGGTAGAGATGAGGATAATCGACATATGATGGTCGCGCAAAACGAAATAAAAGGAAAAACGCATTTTTGCGTCGGAAAATATCCGAAAACGCGGATGTGTTGCTGTGTAATTACTCATGCGTACTGCAAAAAGCTGGCCAATACACGAAAAATAATTCGATCAAGATAAATTCTTGATACACTGTCCATCATCGGTATATTTGCGATCTAACCAATGTTTTTCCATTCGATGCTGTGTGTGTCATTTTTTGAGAACAATTTCATTGGAATAACAAATGTAACGATTAATACCTCAAATTAATAAATTAAACCGCGCACATTTCTCTCCACAGTAGTAAGAAATCACGGATATTGGAAAAAACATTAAATGTGTACCGATTTTAGATAATCGATACGTATAAACTTTGTTATTTTTCAGTTTTTTTTTTTTTTTTCGAAACGCAGCGCGCATCATTAATATATTATCCGTTAATTATTTGTCTAGTGTTATCGAAACGGATATGTAAATCATGTACCTTACTCTGTATAATAACGATTATGTCTCGCCGCGCATCTATCTGTGTAATAATTATTCAGCATATCAAGGATGACTAATGTCGCGCGTCACACACCGAGTTGCATGAATTATTCCGAGATTTAGAGACTTACATTCAGCGCTTACGTGATTTTCCTGACGTCGCGAAATAATATCGCGCGCCAAGATTAAAAGAATATTATTCTTTCGTTATTGTGAACGGCAACATGTTCGCGTACTACGAAGCTACAAAGTATCATTTTGCCGTTGTACAACACGTTCCACGCGTCCGACATTCGCTATTCCTGATAGTGCTCGTATTTCATTTGCATATTTTTTGTGCAGCACAAATACGATAATCGTTGTATTGAAGCAAATATACGTTGAATAAAAATGAGAAAATACACACAAGATATCCGGATAATATACGGATAATATACGGATAAATTATATATTAGAAAAAACTAATAGACGGAGAAATTATATATTAAAAACAAAACTAAAAAAAAAAAGAAATACTGAGAAGAGAAACTCCCTCTGTAAATTATAAAAGCATAAGATCATCTTTGTTTTTAGCACTCGACTTTTTTCGACAAACAAATTTTCATAACAAGAAAATTTTACTAGGTTTGATTGTGTAGTTGTTTATGCAAACACGAAACTTATCTGTATATTAATTAAGAGATTCCTAACATATTTTTCAATGGTAATACGACTTCATAGCCGTTTTCATTATCCGTAATGTAACGTCTAATAATTTCTTCGTTTCACTTGAGAGAGAGAGAGAGAGAGAGAGAGAGAAAGTGCATCTTTTATCTGATCGCCGTTGAGAATTTTAAGATGGAACAGAGTCAGTCGAAACGGCACGAAACGTCAACTTGAAGACCGCGTACTTTACAAGCCACCCGTTAGAACGGCGCATCTTCGTGAAAGATAAAGCCGAATCTTTTGTTTTCGGCTTGGTCTGAGAGCCACCCCGACAAAGGAAACGCCACTCGTGCCATTCTTCTTCTCTTTCTCCTTCTCTCCTCTTTCTTTCTCAAGCCCTGTAAGAAAATGGCGAGGAGTGGTTGTTCGTGCAAGGACAGACGAGCCGGAGGATAAGAAGCAGCCGATGGAAAGGGTGAAATGGAAGAATGGCACCCCGTGCCAGGCCGCCGGGACCTTCTACGCCGGATGGTATCTTCCTCGCGAATCTTCCTGACACCGGAAGGCCTTGTGAATATTTAAACGATAGACGGATATACATATATTACTTGTGTAATGAGAAGGGAATTCTCTCTCCTTCTTTCTCTTTTTCTCTATCCGCTACATCCGGCTGTTGAGTCGGAAAGCGAACGAAAGAGAATAAGAAACGGCGCTGACAGAAGAATATTCTAAATGATTCATGAAAGGAAATTAAATGGTACTTTAAACAAACCTTTCTTCCTTCGTTTTCGTTCACCTCGATCTTCTATGCCTCTTTTTCCGCATCTCCGACTACTTCCTGAAATCGATTACCCATCATCTTCTTCCTGCTTCCCAATTCATTTTGCGCTACTGCTCGCTCTGTCTTCATGCTACTCCGCGTTCGATTTACTCTTTCCTTATCTGTCTATTTATCCACTTATCCCACTTGCCTATATATACGAGCATCCATCTGTCTTCTCATCTTGTTTTCTTCTAAGTTTTTAAGTTTAACGCCGCTTCTCTCTAATAGCATCTCCAATCTTCATATCGCATCGCGAAGATTCATCAAAATTTTCTCACGTAACTCTCTCGTGAGCGACAAACTTCGCGCAAATCGGACAAGCGTTAAAAAAAGTTAATTTAAAGTCGGTCGTATGCCACGATCGCTACACCTTTTGCGAAATCAAACGAACGCACGCTTTGCACGCGGTCGGGCTAAATTGCGTTTCTTTTGACCCGGTTACTGGTTGCGCCGGTATAATTGCGGGTCTCGAATGATGCAGTAAATATGACTGTATTATGTTTATGTCACTTATTTATCTCGACGTAAAATATCTATTTGTTCACCTTTGTTCGATTTTATCTTCCGCGACGGCGCCGCAAGAACAAAAAGTGACATTTACCTTATTACACGTGCGTGATTAATAAAAAGATTAACCGGTGTGTAAAGAATTTATAACATATATAAATATATATAAATTACATGTTACTCGACTCTTGGATTTTTTGAATTATTTCAGAAAAAGTGCAATTTTAGAATTTTTAAAATATAAATCTGCGAGATATATGTATATATATATATACACATCATCCGACACGTCATCTTTGCGGCGATTCAGCAGAGTAAAAGCTCCGGCGACGTTGTGTTACCGCGAAAAAACCGCAACTCTTCCTAATCCGGATCGTTCCGTCCCTTCCGTCCCTTCCGTCGACGTAATCGCCGCCATTGTTCTTCCGCCTGATTTCGCGCGCGAAATCCACCACCTACAATCTTACTGTGGAAACGGTCCGCCGGAGCCAAGAGACAGAAGAAAAAGAAAGAACGGTGATAAAAATTGCGAGGCAGCAGCACCGAGTAGAAAAGGTTGCGGGATTGACAGCACAATAGCGTTAATCTTCATCCGTTTCGAAGGTGCTACGCGAGACGGTCCTCTATGCCAGGCTCGCGAGAGATTAAAAGTTTTTGCCGAACTCGACGAAATGCAAAAAAAGTCGACGGAGGAAAGAGCGGCGGAATAGGTAGACGAGAGGCAAAAATTTGCTGCGGCACGTTGAACGTTGGGACGAAAATTTGCCGCCTGCCGCGCGGGGATGACGCGTGGTTTCAGGGTTTATTAAGGGGCTTTTTGCTAGAGAAACGCGTTACCTGGTCGGAGCGTAGGCGCACACAGAGCTGACGCTGGAATTAGTATCGGTGCACGCGATAATAATGCGGCGAGAGCAGCTTGGCGTAAATTAAAATTTAAAAGCAAGATCCACTTTAATGTGCCTTCTAATCATCGAAGAACAGTATTTATCTAGAAAGTTTCATTGAAATTTTCTCATCTTTCGTATGTATGGATTATTTCGGCTTTTTCATTATAAGATAATCATTTTTAATTTTACATTTTATTAGAAGATATATATACTGGCTCTTCAACTACTGGTTTATGCAAACTTTAGACATAATATTTGATACCGCTAATCTTCTCTAACAACATGCAAAGCGGAACACACCAATTTGTATCTTGTCTTCGGCGGTAATCGATTGTTGCTCCGCTGAATCAGCGTTGCAACGCGGTTAAACAATGCATCGGTAAACTTATAGCCATTCCCTTTAACGGTAAGAGGCGAAAGCGAACCGCCGAATCGAGTCGGCAAACACGTTCTAGGTACTGCGCTACGTCGAAATCGGGAACGAGAGAGATCGGAAACTCCCCGAAGTCAATCCCGGACATTCCGGAAATACACTGGCAAGCAATCCGGTTCCGCCCTTCTTGCACCGCCTTGCCTCTCTCTAAAACCCGTCGCTCGCACGCGAAAAGAAGAGGACGAGAATCCGATATTGCCCGGACTGCCATCGCGCGTCTAATTGCAAACTCACAAAAACACGAGAAAACGTTCGACAAACACACCGCGAGTAAATATAAGAATCGTTTGTTCGAGAATGATTTCGCCGACATAAGAAAGCGGGCCGAAAAGACTAAAGAAGGATCGCTCCGAGACGGAAAAGAAGCTACGACGCGACAAGGTAAAAGAGACTCGCCATTTTCAAGAACAAGAAACTCTTGTTTGCAAGTCATTATATCGTACCGAAGAAGGGTGGCTTTTACTCTGTCTTTCCCTTTTTCCTCCCGTCTTAGTGAGAGGCACGAGATACCAGCAATAGAACACATATGTACACGAGAAGAAACACATAAAAAAAGTTAACGGTAACAAATTGCGCGATATATTTTTTACAAGAAAAAATAATATAAAAAAGATGTAATAGGTGAGTTCAGATGAGAAATGTGTTTT
>QVOB01005304.1:0-47043 GCA_014839585.1 Pseudomyrmex concolor
AATTATTAAAATTCTACAGGATGCTATACTTGCATCTCATGTAAGAAAGACCCCGTATACCCCCCGAACTAATTTTAAAATATTGCGAACATCTGCAAATATAACATCCAAAAACGGCTCTTATGACCTATTCATACTTCTTAGTTTAGACTTTCAGAGCCTTAATATTCTTCAAAAAAAATCTTATTATACTTCTAATACACAAAGAAAAGGCTCTTGAAGCGATAACCGATTGGAAAAAATCTGCCGCTAGGCAAATCGAGGTATCAGAGTCATAAATTTCACGGCGCCGAGCGCAAGGGTAACTATTTATCTAGTTATCCGCTGGATAGGTCACGTATAGTTCCGTCCTCGCCGGCTTCATTATCTTCGCGGGACACGTTCTCTCCTGATGCAACGAGATTGCCGGATGCGCAGGAACGGCACGCGGATGGTGGATGAACGAGCGTAGGTCGGTTTCTTTCTCGGTCGACCGAAGGGAACGTCAGATCTTCTCCTCCTCTTTCCCGAATCCGAACTCGAGTCTTCTTTTTTTACTTTTGTTCTCATCTCTCCGCTTTCTTCTACCGTTTCTTCCTCGTTGGCGGTCCGGTTGTCTCCGGTTAACGTCGCGAGTCACGTCGTGTCGGAAGGGTTTTGCGAGCCGGCGGATGACTGCCGGCGGGTGATACGTCGGTTTCTCGCGTGACGTCAGCCCCATCGCGAAAGAAAAGGGGCTGGCAGCGACGGTTATGGCACTGAACGCGAGGGAAAGAGAGACAAAGAGAGAGAGGGACGCGAAGTAGATTCACCGCCGCGAGAAGCTCGCTTAGATGCTGCGCCAGAAGAGCTCAGCGTTACAAATGACCGCGAGCGCTATGCATACGCAAACAGACCGAGAACACAACGACGACCCCGTAGTGGCGCGGAGGAAAGAGCAGAAAGAAAAACATTTATTATCTGCACGCGGATTAAATTTCTTAAACAATGCGAAAGCGCGCGAAACGAGAACAAGCAGACGGCAAACGTGGAACAAGTATATCAAAATTTATAAAATAATCAGAAGCGACGCGAATTATTATATTTTAATATATCTCACACATTGTAACCACAAACAGTCAAATACACACTTAATTACTCAACAATTGCGCGTGTACGTTATTCATTTATTCAAAATAAAAGAATTTTAAGAGTCGGGAATAAAAATAAAAGCGTTTAAACTCGGTTCTTAGAGATGCAGCGGTTCGGAGAATCCTCGTTTCCGCAATGGTAATGGCGCGTGCGTCCATTATTCTTAGCGCGTCTTCCTCATCTCGTCGGCGCAAGAATGACGCACGGACATTCCGCGGGTACTTACGACGAGCGCGCGCGATCATCCCGGATCAATATTTCGTTACAAAAGAGATCGGGACGAGAATCGGCGCGTTTATGTACATACATATCTATTTACTTTTGCATTAACTATTCGCGATTATTTTCACGCATAAATGTTAAAAATTTGAAATTATTTACGCGACATATAATTTTTTTTTATCTCACTTCAGAAATGCAAAATATCGCTGACAAATAAATGACGTAAAAATCTAGAAAATATCAATAGGAGAACAAAATGGAATAACATTATTTTGCGTAATACAAACGAAAAGAGTATATTATTTCTATGATTGGATATGCTAAGAACGTAAGAGATTTAATAGAAGATCTTCATCGGGGCGCTCGCGGCGTTCCGTTTTTTCTTTCTTAACGCTTGCGATATCGACGCCGAGGGGAGGAAACCGAGAGATTGTGCCGGGACGAAGACCACTAGATAAAGGCAGAAAGACGAGAGGTAGTCCGAGTAGCTGGCGGCTTAAGAGCCTGAGTAAGAGGAAGAGACACCGCACGTGGAGAGGATGGTGGTGACCTCTGCGCGTCGCGGGGAAAACGCGGGCGGCGATGGGGGCACGATGGGATGTGATCGCGTTTGCATGCAAATGTTGCGCGGTAAATGTTTCTGCGCGATAAAAGTCTTGTAGCGGCGCGCGGCAGCCATCGCGCGAATTTACGTGTTTTTTCGAGCAACCTCTCCGCGACCCCCCTATGCGTTCGCCACTGACAAAGTCGAAGTTCGCGCGCTGCCGTCATAAATGAGCGGGCGAATGTGTTGTGTGTGTATGCGAGTTCGCGCGTTGTAACACAAAGACGCATATAAGCTACGTGCAACGGGCCTACTACCGAAGCACTCTGGTGCGCTCGAATTATTAAGAGCCGCTAAGCCACACTTACCGCTCTCCATATCCACAACCGCCTTCCGAGAGCTGTCTGTTACATTATCAAGAACGGGACGCAGTGTTCCTCGAGACGCGCTCGCGGCTGTGCGCTGCTCGTACGTTGTCGGCTGTCACTCTCCGTCATTGTCTCGATAACAATGCACCCCAGAGATCCGACCGCAGTCTCGAACGGTCTGGGTTATGCCGGGTGACTTCGCGGCACAATTACGCGTCGTCGCTGGAACGTTTGAAATGCAAGCCGCGAGCATCCCTTCGCTATCCCTATTCGGCGAAAACACCGTGGTTGCTTGGGGAGGTTGGTTGATTCTCTCTCTCTCTCTCTTTCTCGAGTCACAAATGGCGCGCAAGATGATAGAGAGAGAGAGAGAGAGAGAGAGAAAGAAAGAGAGAGAAGAGAGAGAAAGAGAGAAAAGAAAAGTTTTTCTCTTTCCCCTCGCGGTTAACATGTAACTTTGCGTCCCCGGAAATTTACTCGCGTGAATTCGACTCGCCCTTTATATCGCGTAGGTTGCGAAACAAATCACTGCCCGCGCCGTCGTGGTTTTAGCCGCTTTCGACTAATTTCTCCCGCCTCGAAAATCCTAATTAATGAGAGCGAATTACGTGGCCCCGAGTTTGTTCTAGGCGCCTCGACGAGCTCTTGCGCGAGGAGTTGAGAAAAGCGGGACGGGGATGAACGAGAAGGGAAAAGCGGCCGCAGCGCCGAGCCGGTGGGTCGCTGCACCTTCGGAGAAGAGCAGAAACGACCGAACAAAAGCACGGTGCGGCGGTAGGTTACTGCCAACTAATCGGGTAATTTTTCCGGCATCAGTCGGTGAATATCAACGCCGCCGTTGAGCCCCAGCGCGGCGTTAAGAACGACAAACGATCGTCGATCCATCTGGCTCAACGCGACTCCGTTGAGCGTCAGTCTTCGTCGTTCTCCCCTTCCGTTCGCCATCGCCGCCTCCACTCGGCCGCATCCATCGGTTGTCTATTTCCCGCCGGTTCAAGCCACTATTCCCTCTTCCGACCTACGAAATTCAACCCCCACCCGTTCGGAATCTCTCCGTGAAGGATGTTTTTTGAGCGGTCGACATACACGATCAAACCGACCCAAATATAGACGACTGATCGATTACTGGGTCGCCCCTTTGCACCCCTAAAGCAATTTTCCGTATCGAAATAATTGCTTGGCTTACGAACGTTGGATTTCGAACCTGCCGAAGGGGAGTGTATATTGTTGCGATTATAATAGTTTTAAATCGCAAGTAGACGTCATTAGTCGTTTATTAAAAGTCTCGTCTAGCTGTGCATACATTATGCAATTTTTCCAATCGTTCGAATTTTTTTATACAGTCGACATATTCCGCGAATAAAAATTCTCGTAACACATACGAGTGGGTAAAACGTGAAGTAAATAGCAAGTTTAACACGTTACATTTTTTGTACGTTTGAAGCTCGGTCGTCTCTTACATCTTTGTCCATATAATCTCTAATTAATTAAGAGATTTTTCTATTATGATCAGACTACGCGTTAATGTATAAAGAAACGCAGCGGGATGACGTATGTAAAGGATACTTTGTTCGAGAATTCCAGTGTTCGTACACTGTGAGAATGTAACTTAACGTTTTATAGACCGCGGATAGAAACGAGGGCACCTGAGCACCAGTGGAAATCATGCCGCTGGAGAGAAGAATAACCGGCTATAGTGTGCGGTTAACCGGAAGCGGAAAAGGTCAAATCGCGTCGGTGAGCAAACCCGCTTGGCCGGGGGTTGTGCCGCGATAATTGGAACAAAGAGAGTTGGCTCCGGGAGCTAGGAGGAATCCTCGTCCTCGGGGCATCCTCTCCCTCTGTCTTTCATTTCCTCACTTCCTCCTCGCGATAGCGATAAAGTTTAACTCTTTCGAATTCTGTTAGCGGTGTACTTCTTCCGGTGCGCGGAGAAAAATCCCTTTATCTCTAATTCTCTATTTTTTTTAAATCTCTTTTTTGTTTATATGTGTATGTGTACATATATATGTATATTTTTTATATTTATATTTTATCCGACGTGTTGCTTTATCTTTGTATAACGCTTGCAAAATTACGCTTAATTAATTACGAGAATTTTATTTTCCTAATTACAACGAAAAGCACACATATTTTTATGTGTTTTTGCATATTTGTAAAATTCTATGTAAGAAAAACTTTGCATTTTAATAAATTACATTGTAAAATTTTTTCAGAGATGTTTCGCAGTATTTTAAAAACAGTAGTTGTGCACATTTCTATAGATTTTTGAGGGATTATTTGTTTGCGTGCGAAGCAAATATCTGACATTTAAATGTTTTTGCATTTTACAATCTAATAAATTAAAAATTTTATAATATTCACACTTTATTTGTACATTTCAATTTCTTCATTTGCATCGGGATTTATGCGAAAAACTAATTAGTTATATCTCCCAGATTTGCTATTAAAACAAAACAAAAAGCGAGTGCATGCACTCACGTTATCTTACAAATGCATATTTATCTTTGAGGGGATAGATCAACAATAGTGATATGTCCGAAGCGAATGTATATCGCGGCGTTCGGTCATCGCAAGCAACGTCATAAATAACATACTTAACGTAGTGTGGTGTTGCTAGAAAGATCGCGATCTTTCAATTTTAATTTTACTCGTCTGAAACGTGCTCGGTCCCCTCCTTCAAACACGGTGAGTGATTCATCGTACGGTCGAGTCACTCGATCATTAAGCTGATCCTTCCTTCGCGATGCGTTGATAACTGACAGTCATGCTACATGAATATCATTCAAGTGTGCTCGTTGTCCGCGTTACTAACTACGTGTCAATCAGTGCTTTTCGGAACATAAATACACATCACGTGTATTCGAGACGTTTGATTAATGCGGTCTGTATTTGCCGACGACAGACAAAGAGCGTACACGCGCGACAGTAGCGAGAATTATGTCAAAAATCTCGCTCGACATTTTAATAAGACCCGAAAGGCACTTTCAAACAAAGGTAGCTCGGAACGGAGCTTCGGTCTCTGTACAAAAGGCAAAAGGTGGAAAGTACATATAGTAACCCCGCAGCGTTTACCGCGAAGAACAGTACACAGAAACAAACTGAAAATTTCTGCAGAAGTTTCCCCTGCGTAAAAATTTACCGTGCAACGTTGGAAAGCGCGTTTTATTGCGTCCGTGACCGCAGCCTCGTTGTGAACGAAATCCCGTTTAATGTTCCGTAAGAAGAGCGAGCGATTTCGTTTTTGAAGAATGTCTGAGGCGCGCGAAAAATTTCTAACGCGAGTGACTCTCACCACCCTTCTCCCTCCTTTCCTCCCCCTCATATAAAATACAACTCATGGAAGAATCATCAAAACTTATTTGCGGCTGCGCTTTATAATGTCTTTTGCATAAAATATGAGGTCGCCGCGTGTAAAATATTATCGCGCGCATACGTTCCTCTCCGAATAACACATTATAGGTTACAGTCGATATCAGCGTATCAATATTCACGCGGATGCACATAGATTTCCCCGTCGGATATGTTTTTCCATCGGTAGCCATCGGCGATGCAGCAGTGTGCCTCTCTCGCGATTCCAACGGAATATCATTATTCGTTAGCTTTCCGTCGCGCTCTCGTCGGTCAAAGCGAGATTCGATCACCGTATTTGGTGATAAATACTCATTTCGCAACCAAATGAAGTTAGCCTTCGCGTTTCTTGTGTTTTTCCTCTGGCTGTCTCTCTCTCTCTCTCTCTCTCTCTCTCTCTCTCTCTCTCTCTCTCTCGCCTATAGTCGCTGCTGCATCATCGACGATGGCGCGCTAGAATGCGCGTAAACTTGAAAAGTCCGACGGTTAGACGCGAGTAGGAATAGATCGACGTGATCGGTGTTGTTCCAGCGGGTGGGTGGTGTTGACGAAAGGGATAAAAAGTAAGACAGAAGCAATAGCGCTTCGCACAGCTCGTGGAAACTCGTTTCGTCCATTAAAGCGCGCTTTCTTGCAAGCTTGTTTTTCGTCTTCCTCGCCTTCCGCGGCTCGGTGCCGCTCGTGGCATTGAGATACGCACAACGGGAAAAACACACGACGCGGTCGGGTTACGGTAACGCCCGGGCGCGATGTTGATCCCCTCCCCTCTCTCGGAACGCTCGGAGCGACTCATCCTCCGCAATTCATCCCCCGAGACAGAGAGAGCCTAAGTGAAATTTCGTGCCGGGAGCGCTCCTTTTTCTCTTCCTACATCCCCGTCCTTTCAATCTTCACTCATCGGTCGTCTTTTGCGGGCGAGCCGAGATAAAGGATCCCGATCTACTCCCTCCCCCTCGCGCGCGCAGCCTCCTTTCCATTGCACGATATCCCGTGAGATATCTTATACCAGCGAGGAATTTCTTTACCACCCTTCTCCGTGGGCAAAAAACAAACTTTGGCACGGATTCTAACCGCTTGTGTTGGGGTTAAAGTAACGACGATCTTCCGCCACGGTCTAATACAAAGTTAATTCACTTTCGTGGCACTAGCGCGCGGTTATTTTTGTGTACGTTTGTATGAGAGAACGACGACGGGATTTGTTTATCCCCCGAGTGGCTGTATCGCGGCGAAAAAAACGTTTATGTCGGAGCGCGACGGCAAATGGCAGGGGAAAACATAAGAATAGTTTCGCGGCTGGCGCACGTTCGCGTAGTAAAAACGTCGGACCGGGTCAGCGAGACGTCGAAATGCTAGAGAGTGCGGAAATAACTGATAAAACATCCGAATATTTCATCCGCCAGGCGAGCGAACACGACGTCGGAAAAAAAGATTCGAAAGAAGTTCCGGCTACCGCAAATTGGATACGTAAACGGAAGGAAACGCAGTTAGCAAAATCGACGCGATCAATCGTCACGCCAGGCACGCTCTTTTTTTTTTTCTGTTTGACCGCTATGAATTATTGTTGTTTGCTTGCTAGTCCGCAGAAACGATCAATGAAACAAAAATAAAAATGCGAAAGAGATATAAAATTTTTGATCTAATTCTGAAGTTTTATATGCTATTTATAATATCGTACAAAATCTAAAAATCGCGTTGCGTGTATCTAGATCTAATAACAGCTTAAAACTTTTGAGAATCATATCACTTTTCAAATCAAACGGATCACACAAGTTTTTGTTATCTCTATTGTTTATGTGTATGATTTATGATATTCTTTATTTCTCATATGTTTTTCTTCTTCATATTCCTACAAACCTGAATGGGTTTTTTAGGTAGCGAATGGCCGAGTATAAGAATCAAGCATCGATCAAATTCCAGGCGACTTCTTTCGAGAGTTGTTTGCTTTGTCCTTAAACTTAACCCTCGCTTACACGAGATGAAAGATCGCAGAATACGCGTGGGCGTGTTGTCGGTTGACAAACGGGGCACGTTTCGCACGAAATTTTTTTGGCAGTGTGTGTGTGTGTGTGTGTAGATATATATATTTTTATTATAACGCGTGCCACGACTCGAATAAGAGGGATAAGATTCGAGTTTGGAGAAATATCGGATATAATATAATATTACTTGGGTTTCATATTTCAGCATTAACGCGAAAAGCGTTCCTTACGTTTTATTTGTCTGTCCTACAACTGTACAAAAACAAAAAAATTTTAAATTAAATAACAGCCGTACATATCAATAAAACGATCGTATTCAACACGAATTGGCGCTCACGGCAAGCGCCTTTCCGATAGCCACGCGTAAAATTGTCATGTTGGGATTTATCGGCCGTAATCCGCCTCATGCGTCATCTTGAGAAATATGTATCGTAGGCCGTCCTTAATTTCCCCGAGATCTCGGAACTTGTGGGAATATTTACACGCACGTTCGAAAAAGTTCCCCGCAGTCGATCGCGACCCCTTATTCCTTTGTATCGACTGCAAACGAGAGTTCTTCTTAAGTCGACGGCTTTGTCGAAGTTATATAACACCCAAATTTTCGTGGACACAAGGGTCGCTCCACGATACCAGTTTTTTTCTCCTGTTATATATATTTCTGCGTCGCGCAAAAAAATTCTTAAGACGTACGAGAAAACATTTCTCGATTCTACGCGCGATTCTATGCGCGAGTCCGGTTTCGCGATAAGTCATTAAAATTAAAATAAAACTGACGCGAACGTCTTAACCAGAAGTTTTCGGAGTGTTTTGAGTGTCGTAGACTAGAATTCGCGAAAGTGTAAATGAATCTTGTTTATAGTGTAACTACATAAATTTACATTCCGCACAGATATTCTTTATAACAGAGCAATGGAGGAAAGAAAAAAAAGCGATCGTGAGAAATGAAACGCGTCGTCGCTCGGCGTCGTCGTTTGTCGGAATCCGTAGCACAAATTTTCAGCGACTTGAGCCAGAGTCATCTGGCGCGCATGATAGGATTACGAGATTAAGGATTTCCTCGTTTAGAGCCGTTAATAATAATAATCGCCGTCACTTCCGGCAACGCGCGGCGCTGAGATGCGAGCGTTTTCGAAGCGCTTTTACTCGGCTAATGCCACTTACCCGTTTCGCGAAGTTGTCGGCTCGCGACGTCAAAAGAAATCTTAGAGACGGGCACCTCTGCACGACCTCGTCCCATAAATTCCAGTCGCGAGGATGCGCGAGAGCGCGCAGCGTGGCCGGCGACGCTGTGCCGCGAGGGTCGTTCGAAGAATAATAGTTGACACGAATGGAAGAGGGAGAAGAGAAAGAAAGAGAGAGAGAGAGAAGGGTGTTTGTACGCGCATGCTGTGCGAGTGTTTGCCGTAGCATTATGCAACCGGGATTACGTCATTCTTAGAACGTTTCTTGCGCTCTAAGTAACGAGTAAGTCGAAGCTGCCAGCGTGTATGAAGAAAACGTGCGCCTAATATCGGCGACGTGCCTGTTATTAACCTTGGTTTGCGGTATAGATAATGGTGCAAGTACGAGGAAACTTTTGTGCTAAAGAAAAAAACAATACACTAACAATACACACAAGTCTCGTTGAATAGTTTCAGCAAAATATTTTGTTACAAAAAATTCGATGAATATTTTCTTTAAAATCACAACGGAAAAATATTTTCTATATGTGTATGTACATATGAGATGCGATCATCGTATTCCAAAAATATTATTTTTACACTCTAATTGCAACACATAACGTTGTTACGAAACAATATTTATTTACTAACAGCTTGCGGATATTATGAAATTATTTGGAATATAATAATTGTGACAATATTTAGTTTTATAGATAGGGTGTATGATATTGTGCAATCAATTGCAACAGTCTGCAAATCTGCGATACATATTACGTGAAAACTTATCAATAATATTAGTGATAAATAATGTATACGTATAATGTGTTGTACAAATGTCGGAAACATTTTTCTGCGTCGACTGCCGCAAGCTTGTAATATTGCGTATTGAATTATCACATCACTTTATATTCCTGGCTAACATTCGAATCAGAGAGGGGTTGAAATTCGTCGTTCCGTTACTGAATTATTTACGGATGCTCGCAGCATTTTATGCTAGAGATGCAATACGGTTTACAAACATCGATCAGCGTAATATAGCGCGTTCTAAACTGAATAATTGAATTAATATGTTAATGGCCTCGAATGCCCGGTCGGTCGTTTTATCGGGACATGCACCGCGCGCGCGCGCTAGAAGAAGAGAAAGAGAGAGAAAGAGAGAGAGAGAGAGCCATTTTGTATCTGACAAACATCCCGTCGACTCGTTCCGCGGCGAAAATCGACTGCTGTAGCCGGCTACAAGAAAGCTTCTCTAGAGGGTTGGGCTTGGGTCCAACTGTGGCCGCCATGTTTATGGTGCTGGGCATCTTAACCCACTGAACGGCGTATATATCCGGGAAACGAAGCCGAAGTTGAGAGGTTATGCGAGGTCAGGTTCCAACGCAGTGCTATACATTTTCGTGGCAATTCGGTAGAGCAGATAATATCTGCAATGCGCGCGCGCCGCCCTCCGAACGGAATATAATTTCGAGATAAAACTCTAATCGAAAAAAAAGAAAATCCTTTTCTCTTCGATTTTTGATACTTATTTAAAACAGCACGCACGTAACTCATTTTGCTCTGATAATCGATAAAAAGTGATCAAACTATGTTATGCTCCGATAATATAATATTTGAAAACAAGTAATAAAATATTGCGGGTGCAAAAAAGTCTACTTCGATACTTATAACTTCTCCACGTATTGATTCGATCACACAAAATTCCGTGTAGTTTGTATATAAAATTTTACAGAAAACAATATAACTTTCGAGAGAATTGAGAGAAATCGTCGAATAGCCATATCACATCGATCGAGTCAACGCTATCGATTCCCGAGTCATTGTTCAACAACGATCGAGGCTCTCTTTCGCACTCGTATTCCACGTACACAACGACACATCTACTAACTATACAACGCGCGCTTTGTGCAGCGTGCGAGAGAAACATCGAGCTCGCAAACAGAACGATTCGAGTACAATAACCGATTAAAAAAAAATATTTGCCGAATCGCGCGGCCAGCCTCGGGACGCTGTAGCGATAGCTCGACGGCGATAGCTCGAACGGAAACGAGGTACGAGGCCCGATAAGCGCGGTCGGTCTTCTAATTCCATTCGCCATAAACGCCGCTTACGTATCTAATCTGGCATTCTCGTTGTACGAGCGTCTACAGAAAGGCTTTAACGAACGCGCAGAATCCATGAATCATGTTCCGCGACAGAAGGCGTTCGTCTCTTTTTCTCTCTCTCCCTCTCTTTCTTACTCTCTCTCTCTCTCTCTCTCTCTCTCTCTCTCGGCTCTCTCGGCTCTCTCAGTTGACTCACGAACGATTATTCATTTGCAAATAATTCTCCGCGACCGTGCACTGTGTGTTTGTGTATTTCTTGTAGTCGATTTACTCAGCGAACGCAGTTTCTCTCAGCTAAATCTCAATGTTATGCAAACGTAAACCTTCGATCTTCGGAATCGGCTTAGAAGATCGATATTGCTCTCGCTCTTTCTCTCTCGCGATTGATATTTACGAACGATAATTTTAAAGATTTTTTCATATAATACGCGCTACAAATTTCCTAAAATCTAGTTCTGAACAGTTTACTGTATATACGAGCACGTGAAGATAATACAAATATACAAGACGACCTTTAACGCTATTGTCGCGTGAATGGGAATCTGAAGCGCATTGTGTCTATACGCGTAATCCGGTCAGAACGTAATAGCGGTTGCGGAGATAGTGATAATAATAGTAATTGAGAAATAATATTCGTATAATTGCGGGATTAAAGTGCAAAGTATGCATAATTTTTCTCTCACTGCAATTTAAAAAACTTTACGCGCTATACATATACGATGACAGATGTTCTATAATGTATCTTGTACGAATAAATAAAAAAGATTTCGAATAAACGTATTATTCTAAAAGATTTAGAAAAAGATTTAGAATAAAAGTATTAAAACAAGATTTAGAATAAAAGTATTATTTCTAGAAATGATATATAGAATATGTGCGTAATGAAAATTTTTCTGTGTGTGTGTGTGTGTGTTTCAAACATCACAAATTAAATAATCTTTTAATATAATATACGTTTGTCATTATTAACCTACATTTCAACATGCAGAAATGTAACCTCTTTCAAAATAACGTTATTTTTTTTATTTCATTATCCAAAACATGTTTTGCAACGTAAAACCCGGATTTTGAAACACATTTGCAGCATCAATATATTTGGTTTGTTTACTTTTACTTCACGAAAAGAAAATATCTTACTGAAAGGTTACTTGAAGATGCACCATACGCACTGGTGTATCACTTCAGATAAAACACTCGAGAGACAACTATTTTTTTTTTTTCGCTTACCTTACACTTTGTACAGAATTTATATAAGTCAGATATTGTGCCCTCTCTATGCTAGTCTTTTACAGGTTGTCAATTCAAATTCTCGTATTTATTATACACGTTCTTTTTGCTCAATGCGTATTTCGTGGATCCTCTTCCCGCGTTTTTAACATTTCTCATTTCTCCGTGTACACAGTATGTACATTCGTATAATTCGCATCTTTGACTATCGCGCAACGTCACCGGGCAGTGCTGCCGTGACATCGCGTGGCCACCGATAGCAATAGACGTCGCCGGCGTTCGCTCGCGCTCGGCTCCGCTCGGCCGTATTCGGATCCCCTCGTGCAGAGTTGCTGCGAAGGGAACGTCAGTTACTCTACGGCACTCGCACAGGGAAGTTCTGTGCATTTTGTCGTTTCGCGGAGTATCCGCCGGTTCCTTTACGAAGTGCTAAAATATATCCCATAGGTGTTTTCACGCGTTATCTATTCTAAAGTAAGACGCGCAGTCCGATAACGTGTCTGTTGCGATCTTGTCACAAACAGAAACGCGCGAAGATCGGCGTTTGGTACATACTCGACACGCGCGAGAGAGGAAAAGCCGGTACGCGTAGCCGGGCGACAGATAGGGGTAGAGGGAAAGAGATAGAGAGATAGAAATAGAGAAAGACGGCCGCGTGTGTGTTGACCAACAGTGAATGTACGAGTTACGTCAAAAGTTTGACGCAAAGAGATATCCCACATCTGTGCATGGATATCTGAGAAAGAGGATAGTAATCTAGGAAAAGAGAAGACGCGCGCGCGCGCGAGATTCGGTGCTCGGGAGTGTAAATAACACGAATTCAAAGGACGACGACTCGGAGCCGGCATTTTGACGTTTGGCTCCTGCGCCTTTCGCTTCTTCTTATCTCTACGCGTGTGATGAATACTATTGCGAGCAAGCTGTGCTGCACGCGACGCCAACAGACAGAGCGTCGAGCCGCACGAGTGAAGTTGTCGCAGTGAGGAGAATTTTACCACGATATTTTACTCGAACCGACCAGTAGCTACGCCAGTAGTGCCACCAACGTCAACACTGTTTTTTCTCGCGCGGGAGAGAGAAAGATAGAGAGAGAAAGAGAGAGAGCGAGAGCGTCTTTTTGACGCGTCGTGTGCGCGCATTCGCGGGTTCTTGTCGGCGGAAACCCGTTCGCTCCATTACCGTCCCTTTTGCCCGCGATCGGAGCGGCCGTCCGCGCGTCCCTCCGAGGACGACGACGCGCGTTATCGTCCCGTCTCGTTGCCGCCGCATTCTCTCTCGCACCAACGGTTGAGAAGAAGGAGGAGGAGACGGAGGAGAAGGATTTCTGCCTGATGATACGCACGTGCGCTCGCCGCTATTTACTACGTTTACGTGCGTGCGTGCGCGCTAGTCGTCGTAGTAGTACGCACGGTCGTGTTCGCGTTCAGTGAATCGAAGTTTATTTTCATGTCGTAAAATACGCGCGGGTTTCGGTCTTCTCGTCGGGTCAAGTTTGTCACTTCGGTTGATATATATACATATATATATATATATACATATACATATATCCGGTTTCGGTTGTACGCTTTGGCTTCGCGTCTCGCGCGGCACCTGCAGGAGGACGCCGAAGCGGAGAACAGACGCGGAGGGACTCTCGTAGTCGCGCGGCGTAGCCATGGAGGATACGCTTCTACCGAGCGGTAATATTTTTCGGGAGGTGCAGGACATACACGACACCGGATGCTTTTCGGCCCAGCCGTCGCTTGAGGATCATTGGCAACAGGTAAGAGATCAAATCATACAACAACGCGTTTTTAAAAGGCCGATATTGAAGATGAGATCGCGAACAAGTCGAGCTTGTTTGACTTAAAAACCCGCGGGATTAAATAAATATACACAAAATAAACTCTATTCATTGAGCGCGGTGAATTATCGTGTGAAGTAAACGTGATGATCGACAAACGTCATTAATTACACGCTATATAGAGTATCATTGTTGACATTCGATCCGGTTTCTGTTTGTCCCGTGTCGGCAGATGCTTTTACTTATTGCCTCTTTAAAACGACAAAAGGAACGACGAGGGTTCGCAGGTACATAACGCGTTCACTCTGTTCCGTCATTCATTCACTACCGCCTGCCGTGCGAGAGCGACCAACTGCGGGCGCCATTAAGCTTCGTTTGGAAGTACGATCGTGGTGTAGTGACCTTTGACCTTCTCATTGCGGCTGGTGTCAAACGTCCGCGCGTGAAAGAACGTCCGGAATTGTTGCATCGTGCGAACAAACACGGCTCGTGCCGAACTTGCGCGTTGTAATAGAGATATTTCGGATGATAAACACGGTGACTTGCGACCTTTGTTGTTCTCCCCGGGGAGACGCAATATGTCAAAACACGAATATTCAATGAGAAGTCGGTAATAATACGCACGTCGGTGAAACCGCAATGAAAAAACGCAATGAATTTCCCGTTACGTCGAATCAATTAGATTTTTCTTGACGAGAAAAAAAAGAGAATACAAAATGTAAATAAATGTCACGTTGATCGTATGAAAGAAATATTCTCAAAGGTGCCTTTTAAAAACGATTAAGATAACAATATTGGTGTGTCAAATGAACTTATTTTCCTTATGTGATGACGTCATTTTCTTAAAAGCGCACGTTGCGTATCTTTAAGGTATTTCGGGTTTTTAAATCGCGTTACATCGAATCTTTTAATTCAACGCGTTACTTGTTAAAGGGAATGTCGTGGACAGAGCTCTTTAAATACATGTCAATTGAAAATTGAAGGCTCGTCCCGACTATATCGCACACGATATTGCGGACTTATATGACAGCCTGTTTACTATGGATTTATTAGCATATGAGTATATTGATTCCGAAACCGGATATTGAATGACGATATATCTGTTCCCCCGTGTAATTGTAGCTACGATATAATAATCTAGCTATTTTGTTTACCGCATATGGAAGCCAATTACCGAAAAAGCTATTTCTGCATGTTTTCCTCTTATTTAATTTCTTTTCAAAATTAATCGTATTTCTCTATTTATTTACATTTTAATATTTAACGAGAAGCTTTGATATTTTATTTCTCTATTTATTTACATTTTAATATTTAACGAGAAGCTTTGATATTTTAAGTTATCACTTGTCATAAATACCTGGTGTTTCATATGACACACCACATCACATAAAATGCTAACGACGATTTAAGTATTCGGAGGAAAAAGAGAATCGATTATGTAACTAGAAAATATCAAAATTCACATAAAATACTTTCCAACTTTTTAATAAATCGTTAATGGCGATCATTATATCATATATGTATTTAAATCCATTAACTCTTTATCTTCAAATTAAAATTCCGATTGAAGATATTTTTATTATATGTTCATAAAGTCCTCAGTTCATATCTAGACAACATTCTTCATTCGTTTCTTTTTTCTACTTTGTTTTTTATAGAAAAGATGTCTTGCATTTCCTTGTAGTTTATATGCAAATAGTTTCGATGTTTTCGAGATATTAAAGAAGATATTCTAAAAATCTGTTACAAAATTTTGTCGCGGTTGTTGCCTCTTGGTACGTCCGTACATTTTGAGAGCGAACAAACATACTCACAATTGTTTTTGAACCTACATAAAAAAAACAAGGATAACTTTTATAAACCAAAATTTTCCCAAATGTTTTCGTTGATTTTTCAAGCACTGTTTTCATTCGCGAAATTCGAGCGATCGATCGCGAGGCGCACGTGCTGCGGTATTTTTACGAAATTAAGAGGCAACCGGGCGTCAAAATCGTTCGTTCAGAAGCCACAGCGAAACGACCTTGAGCCGCCAGAGCATCAGATCGGTGTGTACGTTGAACGGAGGCGCACCCGCTATAGACGCCTCGCCGCGTCCTGTTTGTTTACGAGTGTGCAATGACCTTACTCCGAAGCGACCGGCCGGCGTAAGAGGGACAGCACTCGTTCCCCATTCAATATCTGAGGCAGTAGAGTGCAATTTTTTTTCCACCGTGTCGCGCGCGCGCGCGCGTACACAGCGCTTGCGGTAACAGTATAACACGGACGCTTTTTCAGCTTTCGCCGTCACGTGAAAATACGACCGACATTGTGATCCGTTTAACCCTTTATTTGGCGACGTTGCCCCTCGAGCGGCATCAATTTGTACCGTTTCTATTGGGTGAGCCGTGCCGATAAAAAGCCCCCCGAGTTTCTTTGGGCCGACCAGCTTTTGTTTTCATCAATTTCACGCAATTGATTAATTAATATATGTCACTTGAAAATTATTGATTGCATAATCAAACTTAACGCGTAGCGTGCGCGTAAAATTTTAATTTAAATTTTGATCGCTGCATTTAATTTATCATAATGCACGACTGTGCATTCGAGGTTTTTTTTTACAGCAAGTTCTTTACAATTTTAAATGTTTTCAATATATTTTTATTTTATCGTAACTGAACACAATAATTTTTGTGTAATACATATAATGCGAATATTCGACGAAATTAATTCGTATTGCGATATTTTCTGGAATTATATATAAATTCCGAAATAAATTTTACAAAAATATTGGAAATTAATATTGCAAAAATAACACGCCAAACGCGAGAGCTGTTTGCACATCCACAGAGTAAAAGAGTGTCAGAAAAAGTAAAATATTGATAAATATCTTCCTTGCATGTGTACTGCGTTCGTATATATATAATTTGCATATTGCAACGAGTCGGAGCTTTCCCAGTTACGAATAAAGAAATATTTTATCGCAAGAAAATTTTGATCGATTGCTTGGCGCTCATGCAGTCGACTTGTGCTCTCGTTCTTCAGCTGCGATTGGCGAACTGCCTAATTGAATGTCTTAAAGCTTTTCCGCCGACGTGTGAAGTGTTTTCCGTGCTTGTTATTAATTATTCGTACGATTGCTCGAGCGCCACTTATCACCATCAATCGTGAGCTCGTGCAAAAAAGTATGAAGTAAAAAACAAAAATAAAAAAAAAAAAAATAAAAAGAAAAAAGAAACACATTGTACGTCAGTGGGATAGGTATTTCGCGAAACCGCGCGATCATGCGAGGCATATGGCGTCGACGCATATGTCGACCGTGTTCGATAATGCGATTTGACAGGTGCTTCGTCGCTTGTTTTTTTTTTTCTTTTTTTTTTTTTTCTTTTTTTTTGTATTTCACACTTTACACGATCGCGTCCGTCAAACTGTTTCGACATCGTTTACATCTCCACGCGCAAACAAAGCGACGCGATGTACGTGTATATCCGTGATATTCCATTGTTATCTACATGCATGCATAGGCAGGATGATTTACAATGATTCCGCGCGTTTTAGAGAATCTTAATTTTAACACATAAATTCTCAATTGAGCGTTATCGGTTTATGTACACGATCGCGATATCATCTCTCGTGGCGAACATTTTTCTTCATTGCTCGATATATCGATTTGTCATCGGCAAAAAGCTCCGTAATTGCACGCGATTGTTTCAAAATGCGTAGTTGCATGCAGCAATGCAGTTCGTATCGAATTTAACATCACGGAAGTTATTACTCAGCTTGAGGGACAGTTCTGTGACTGCGGAAGATACGCCAACGCGCGTTTCCCCCTGTTGCTGCAGATACCGCGAATTCCCTCGCGCGACGGAGACATTTATTCGCGGTAATTGTCGGTATCCGCGCTCTGGTACAAGTGTTTTTTTGTTTCTTTGGTTTTTGTTTTTTTTTTATTTTCTTCTTTTGAAAACAGACGTAAAATTATAGAAAATTAAATTTCTTCAATTTTTCGCGAAATCTACCACGTCGCAATTATCCTTTGAGATTTTTTTTTTTAATATATACTCTTGCGCGGTTTTCATCTATAAAATAATTTTTTAAATCCGCAGAGGAGATAAACTTGACATGTTGTAAAATTTATTTTTGAAAGGCGTGAAACTCGTATAAAATTAAATGTCGCGAGGTTTTTCAGGTGATGGAAGTTATTAGCGAAATTGAAAAGAGTGCACTTTGTTGTGTGAAATCCGCGACGTTACGAACTTCGTTGATGAAGCATTCGTACAGATGACGGTACACAATGCGGTGACCATAGTCGATGCAACTTATCGGTACACATCGACATTCAATATTTACATGTATATCGTAGTAGCGTGCTTGAAAGCTTGTCCGGTATATACTCTCTCGATACGATTCTGTCATAGACAGATTATTCCGCGAATTAAAATTTCCACCTTTTCGAGGCACTCATACCGCTATTTGCAATATCCCAGATTAAATTCCGGCGCCACGCGGCAAGTCGCGCCGATTGTTTTTCTCAATTTGCGATTTACCGAGCCAAAAAAGCACGCGCATATTTATTGCACATCGATGAAAATGCGCGCGCGCGCGCTCGCTCAACCTTCATTCCAAATAAATACATTTACCGCGAGCCTGTTTATCGAGAAGCGCGCTGATATAATCGCCTTCATAACGGTCTGGTCGTACAAATCTCTGCATTTTACGACTATTTGTAAAATGCACGTAAAAGCTTCCAATGATCCTAGACAGAAACCGACGTTAACATCGGCGCGCGTGAATTATTACGCTTCTCTGACGGTTCTAGCATTGACGATATTTTTTTTCTCTCTCTCTCTTTCCATTCGTCCCTCGATTTCCATCCGTCACCCTCGCTCTCTTGCACTCGACAAGTTAGCATTTCCACTTCGCATATCGCATTACGACACACTTTGCCCACGTGATATTTTACGGTCTACATCGGTACACATATGTTTCGCAATTTCGTCGTGCGTATCGGTAACAATATCTTCCCTCGTGTGCCGGAAACGATTGGTTATCGATCGCAATTTTATGCACGTCCAATTACTTATCGTTTATTCTCGCGGTATTCGACGGTTCGTGCGCAGTTCGTCAGTGTTCGCAGAAAGAGAATAAACGGCGCAGTGAATCGATTTATCTTTTTCGACATAGTGTGTCTATTGTGAGGAAGGAGGGAGGGGGAAGCGGAATCACTTTTATCCGATTTCCTGCGTATTAAAAATACAAACGCGTGACATTGGCGTTCACTGATTTTGCAAACACAGAAACTCCGCGCAAAAACGTTACGAATTAGCGAATCCGGAAAACGCGCTGCAGTTTTATTTAATTCTGGGAAAAGATATAAAACGCTGAAATATTTTTTCCAATATTTTCGGTATAACGCGCGCGCGCGCGCGCGTTTCCTATCGATGAGAGTGCAGTTTCTGTTCGAGGCCCCGAAAAATTAAAAATAACCATGTCGGGGATTTGTTTTTTGCCCCCGTTGTAGATTATCGCATATAGCAGTGTTTTTCATGCGAAAGTACTATGTCGACCGGTTTATTTAAATTAAAAATATAGAAACTCTTTCGCGATCTCTCGCTCTCTTCTCTCTCCGATGACGAAATTAACAAAAAATAGCGTATCCACGATAATAACTCAGAATAGTATACGGTGTACGTTTGCGCACTGGCAATTGATGTTTACGACACGGCACGTTCTTGCGCGTTTCCCCCCGAGAAGTTGCACTTCAGGAAGTCGATCCGGTGCATTGAGAAACATCGGTACTTTGAGAAGAATGCAAAAGACTGCAGCTGTCTATAACGCGGCAAGCGAGTGAGCAAGCAAAGCAAGTCAATCAAATTCCCGAAGTTCGTTTTGCTTTCTTGCTTCTCTCAATTCTCTTTTCCTCTCTCTCTCTCTCTCTCTCTCTCTCTCTTTACATAAGATTTATCTTTAATACGGGGATGATCATATACGGTATTGAAATGGTTAAAATTCAAAGAAGAGTAAGAAGTGTAACTTTACTTAGATTTTATGAGCCTGCATTTTTATCGTTGCGAAAGATTTCACATTTCGAAATGTAATTTTTTTGAGCAAATTGTGTGCGCGCATTTAGAACATAAACGTTTTAGTAACAGTTCTTAATTATAATAAGATAAAATACAGTTGCAGTAATATATACATTAATGTGTGTGTGTGATCTCTGCTGCGATTTTTTTTCAACACATAAACCACTGCATTCTGTTTTCTTTAAATGTGTCAACGTGTTTATTGAACGTAGTTTTGGTAAATAGGCCTGACGTTCTTCATTTTGAGCAACATAGTGCACGTCCCGTTTCGATTCCTCTCACCTTTCCGTATCTTGGCTTGGCGGTTGCAATACGATGACGTAAGAAACAATAGTCCGCCATCTACAAAGGACCGCGATGTGAAAGAATGCCACATTGTCGTGTGTGGCTGCGAAACGTGGCATTGTTAACCTTCGACGGCACAAACTCCTTTCCCAAACGGAAGCGTCTTCTCCGTCAGCGCGCGACGATGCTTGCAAAATGTGCGGGCTTGACACGTTTTCATTATCAGCAATTCGTCGATGACATCGCGTAGCGAATTCGAACGCAAGCGTCATATCGTCGACTTCGAAAACGAGCAATTCGATTATTTGCCGTATAATTTTCGACACAAGAATAAATTTTCAACATTGCTCATTTCGCTAAATTTATTTTTAGAGAAGATTCTTTTTATTATTTCTCGATTTCTTGCAAAAACAGTTCCATTTCCGTCTTCGCGAGACGAACAAGATTTCACAGAGTCACAAGAGGAACAATGTTGGTTATACAGAACTGACATTCCTTTTATCGGAGCGTGCGCATACATGAAACGTTGTCGCGTCAGACGTCGTCGGTGGCTTAGATCACGCTTGCGTAGCTTTCTTTCTCCTTTCGCAACGCGGCGCAATGCGTGCGCGCGCGCGAGTGTCGACGGCACAGGTCCGGTTGGAACGCGACGACGACGACGACAACGGTTATTTCTGAGTTTCTGCCAGTGCGCTCACTGCCGAGGCATCCGCACGTTTTATGTTTGGCGTACGTGGTGCCAGAACAAGATCGCCTGGCTTCGCTCCGCCGCTCGTCGTTGGTTCGCGCAATCCGTCCGGGGAGCCGTACGCGCGACGCGTTCCCTCGTTCATCACGGCTGGGTCACTCGCAAGATGGATCTATTAACCCCGGACATCATTACGATAGCGGGAGGGCGATGAGAAGATAATTTCGAATTCGCGCGCGCGGCGAATTCCCATCTTTCCCGACTATATAGGGTATTGCCGGAATATTTATCATTATATCGGATGTACGCACCGCGCGGCTCGGCATCGTGAAGTTTATCATCATGTGTTCTACCGCGCGGATAATCGAACCCCCATCTCGGTAATTTATTGCCGTACACGGCCAATAAAAGTGCAAAGTAGATCTGTCGAACGATAGCGTCGGTTATCATTGAGAAAGGGAGGGAGAGAAGTAGAGATAGGACTACACAAGAGATAACCCTCTCTCCCATAAGAAGCGCAGAGAAGAATACGCACGTACGTTTAATCTTGCGATCCGGGTCGCGCAGGTCGACGGTAAAGTGCCAGAACCGGAAATGCGCGAAGCCACGGTACGACAAGTGCGCGCGTTTCTTGCGAAAGAACAGAACAGGAAGGCAGGTTGAGGAAAGAAAAAAAGAGAGAGAGAGAGAGAGAGAGAGAGAGAGAGAGAGAGAGAGAGAGAGAGAGACAGAGAGAAACGTCGGGAAAGCTGGTAGAAAAAAACGACACAGGTGATCAAACCGGTACGCTCGGTACGCAAAAGCCGCGATGGAGATTACGTGCTCTGAAAAGATCCGGGGCTGCTCTGCCTCGAGAATCCATACCTTCCATTTCCAATTAAGATAACTATCTCGCACGCACGCTATCGCCATCGCCGCGAATCGAGGCGCCTTTTCAATATTTTTGCTTCGTGCGTACACGTATATACAGATTCAATGCGCGAATTGCTTCTCGAAACTCTGGCGAATCATCGTGTATTCGTTCTTGTGAATCATCACACGCGTCGAGATAGTTATGCGAGAAAAAAAATATCCGAGCTTATCTGAGACGCGATAATGTGCTCATACGTGAGATTAACTTTCTACTTTCGATGTTTATTTTTAATAACTTTCTCACAGTATTTCTAAAACACATCGTCGCGATATAAAATGATATTCAAACGAAATACGATTTAAATCGACAAGTATCGCGCGCGATTGTCGACTCGCGCTCTTTATCGTAAAGTATCTCACAGACGAAACGACGGTTTTGCCATTGGCAAAATTAAATCGGTATTCAACGATGAAGAACTCGGGATGCAAACAGACGGTCGCTCTTCGTTAATAGTTGACCATTTCGGTGGTACAATCGGCTGCTGCGAGGATTCGCCCGGCGGATAGTCACGCTCGAATTAACGAGCTTTGCGCGAAGCGGATCTGCAGTGAACGAAACGCCGTGAGCGGAAGAACCGGAGCGCAAGGGGAGGAGTAGAGGAGGAGGGAAACGGCGCAAAACCGGAAAGAGAAACAAAGGACCGATAAAAACAAATTGGTCTTCCTCTCCTGCGCCTCTTTGTCCATCGTTCGGCTCGCGCCATCGGGCTCGATCGGGTTCGACAAATTTTGCGGTCCTTTCGTACACACGTTCGCGCACACATCACATCCAAATATGTGCACGGTGTAAGATCGTGTGATCTTGTTAAAATTTATCAACGGGAAAGAACACATTCGTGTGCAATATCGTTTATTTGCCGAGTGCGAGAGCGCGATGGTAGCATTTGGCTACGCGACCGCTGACAAACGATCGAGCGTGAATTATCGTACATATGGAAATGTTTATCTTGCAAATGCGTGTTATTTTATAAATACGACATTGCTTTTACAAACACGATGCTGTCTACTTTCTGTAATTTTTTGTTTTGTTTTCTTTTTAGCAACATAACTTGCACTTTTGATGAAATAATACTTGCAAATGCGCGCTTCGTTATACATATAAATTGCGTCTTAATGAGATAATTTGCATTATCATGACATAATCATACTTTGATGTAGTGGTTTTGGTGATTACATAACGTTGCGAAGTTTTCGAGATATTTTCTTTTTTTTTTTGTTTGCAAACATCGCGCATCGCGTATTGAACGCGGAAATTTTATTTTTTCTCTCTCGTTTCAAATTCTTATGTAGATTACGCATCTCACGCTATTTTAAGATAATTAGTCCGTGCAATAAAAATGGTAACAAACTACTTAGCGGAGTACGGTAGCGTAAATATAATTGCGCTTGAATCACTCGTAATCCCGCGGACGGCAAGAAAATACAAAAAAGTTTTAGCCGTCGCTTCCGGCTTGAAAACCGCGTATAGCGGTTGCGATTATCGCTTCACTGAGCCTGATCGCCTGTATTGTTCCGCGTTCGCGTACTTTGCATTGAATAGCAAACGAGTGAGGAAAACCACCGGGGCTACTAAGTGGGTTAACGTTATATCGCGTCGGCTTCGCGACCTTTCTCACCGTTTTATTTTCTTCAATGAATCATAGTGTTACGCTAACAAATCACGGTTAAATTTATTCTCGCGAATGTTTCTCGGAAACGACTTAAAACCACTTTCGTTCGTCACGTCGTACCAACAACGCAGCTAGCGCGTGAATGTGTTCGACATATAGAAAGGACGAAAAATTTGAAAGCCAGATGCGCGATATGCGCGAGCGCGCGCGGAAGGAATTTCATTAATTACGAGTTCAATCTCGCGTATATGTATAAAATCGACCTATGATTTTTCTGTGTTCCAAGAGCTGAACCTCCATATTCCTCTCGTCGAATACATTTGCATGTCCTTTCGGATAACACCGCGCGTTTTTGCATTTTTGCATTCTCCGTGCCGTGAATTTTTGCATCCTGCGCTTTTGTCCGCGGAAATAAAAGAATATTAAGGATATATTCACGGTAAATAAAAAGGAGGATTTAGGTTTTTCAGCGCGAGGCAGTCGTGTGTGTTGTTTAGAACGTCGTTGTAAGTTGGTTAGCCATTCGTCGTGAATTACATGGTGAAATACGGTAAAGTTTATTCATTAACACTCGCGTGCACGTCAGTAGGACGAGCGCGCGGTCCGATTTTAGCATGTGTTTGCCGTGGTGTTGTGTCTATTTTTTTTTGTTTAACTATAATCTCTGTTTTCGCAGAAATTCGCGCGAATAGTTATACAATATTTTCTCTGTATTTTTTGCCAGTCGATAAAGGTCGGCCAATTATGCGCATTTTCGAAAACGAATTTGTTCACGAGTTAAATTAAAAAAAAAATATAATAAGACAAGAGAGAAGAAGTGATACGATTAGATACACGCGTAAAACATTGCGAAAAGTTTTTCGGACAAATATTTTCGCAAGTATGCGCGCGAAACAAATCGAAGATAAACTTCGATACTTTACGCAGAAATCGCATACAAGATTGCATATGTATGTGGTCGCATTTTCGTGGAAACGAGAACAGTACTATCTGTGTTGCATGCGTTGTCGCGACAACTTTGTTAGAAGCTTCAAACAAGTATTTGCGCACAATTTCTATGACGTTCTATTATATGCGCGCTACCGTGAAAGCCTCGACCTGTGCAATTTGAGCGCAGCGCTTTGTAATTTCTTATTTACCAATCCATCCCTCTTGTTAACTCAAGGAAAAGTGGCTTACGTCGTTTTCCAGAGGGTTGTTGCCACGAAATCTCGACGTGCTCTCGCGGGATCTCTGGGAAATGAAATGTAATGCTGCAAACTGTGCAGGCATGTGTTGATCTGTGTCCTTAAATATTTGTTACTTGCACAAGGGTCAGCTACAATGAGTCCAATCTCGCTCGTATACATCCGTGTTTGCAATTTTCATGGAAAAATAAAATACGCTCTGTGTCTCTCTGCGTTTTTAAAAACAAATATTTTATTAAACGGTTTACGCGAAACAATGTTTTTGAAAGAAAGGATCGATTCACGAAGTCGATTTAGGAAGACATGTGGAACACATTTGTAATACACAGTCAACCGCAATGATTTTAACGCGAGACTCGCGCCGCGTAGAATTCTCCAAGTTTATCAGACACCCCGCTACTATTTGTTTACACGACGACACGCTGACGTTATTCTTAGCGCTTAGAGTGCAGAAACGTCGTCTAAGTTTAGCGCGGCGCCTTTAAGTCACGTTTCCAAATATCACGGTTGCAAAATCCGGGCGCGAGTCGTGTGAAATTCAGGTGAAATGCAATCTTCTCGACCACACGCTACGATTTACTTATCATTTTCTCGCCGAAACGCGCTCCACAAACTACTGGCAAGCTCAGTGTGTATGTGTCTGTGTGTGTGTGTGTGTGTGTGGATACAAGCGCTTGTAATTTGATAACGTATAATCGGTTATTTGGCATTGCCGCTTCGCGAATTTAAACGAGACGGAATTGCGAATCGAAGCAGCGAACCTCGCCGTGTATAGCTCGCGCGCGATAGCACGAGAAAGCATTGCAAACTGTGTGCTCCACCATTAATCGGACATCTGGCATTCCCGGCAAATGTCAGACCAGTCTGCGTCGCGTTTTAATTCTGATCCCACGGACGACACGCACCTGTGTTCTCTATACTCGGGGCCGGTCTTGCAACGCGCGTTTGAAAACCGGCTCTTAATACGACCCCTTTGGGTCCGGGGAATTCGACGTTAATTTTAGTTTCGTACACGACGATCCATCTTGAATGAAGTCGTAATCTTGACGGCGGACTTCTCAAAGGAAGAAGTCCAGACTAACGCGCGCTCTCTCTCATCAGAAGATGCGGATTAAAGTTTTCACGTTACTCATTTGCGAGCTGCACTTGCCGCTTCGCGTTTGCGTTTGTCGTAAACTTACGAGACAACTTTGCGGGGATCGCCCGTGCTTTGACCATAATATATATATAATTGTAAAAATAGTCCCAGCGTTTTTCTCACTGCGCAATCTGTGTATCGATACACATTCCCATTTGTCAGTATTTAACAACGTTGAATTATCGATTATCATTATCGATCAATAGTTCATATGTGCGTATGATTGGAATAACTTCTTTTTTTTTTCTCCTCTCTCTCTTCTTCCTCTTGTGATGAAAAACCAATCAAGATGCATCCTCGTTCTGAAATGTGCGACCCGATGATGTAACTGCGATAATTTTGATGAGTTATCGATAAGCTGTTGAGAACGTGTTTTATAATTAATTAATAAATCTATCTGATTCATTGCCGATGAATTCAGTAGGATTGAATCAGTAGGATGTAATAATCTTTGCGCAATTAAACAGTTGAAATTTCTGACGGAATAAAATCATAAATGTGATTCATGATTATAGAAATTATTCATTAAATGATCAAAAACAATTTCAGGAGGAGAGAAGATTTGTGTTACGCTTTTATTTTTTAACTAAAATCTTCTCCAGATAAAAAAGATGTAAGAAATGCTACATAAAAAAAAGCGAAATACGTCGAGTTTTAAGAAAGATATCTGTTATCTAAAAACAAAAATAGTAATTTGATTGGCTTGATTGATAATTAAAAAATACTTGTTCAAAAATTATGACACTCTAGAAGAACAGTATCAAAATATTGTAGATCTAACTTTATGGATCCTAATCTTATCATTTTGGGTCAAATCTTCACCGACGATTGATACAAGGGTCAACGAGAAGAAAATCTAGAAACACGTGCATATATCGTAGCTTCGATCAAGCGTCGAGCGTTCGGGCTGCAACGCATCGTTTCTTGCGGCCGGAAGCGGAGCGATAAGTCCGCTCCTCGTTGAGGCCGTGCTGCAGCCATGCCGTTAACAACTGGCAGACTCGCGTTAATAGGTTTTAGACTCTGTAAATACATTAAAGCTGCTCGTTGCGCCGTTAATCGCCGTTAACAACGTGCGCGCGAGCGTATTCCGCGCGGTATTAGTCATCGCCGAACAGCAGCGCGCGCGATTATGTATGAGACGATTAATTTTCGGCAAACGGGAACAGAAGATTTAGAGCGCTCGCGCGCGTCATCCACGAGAAAAGAATTTTCGATATATTTAAACAGCGTGACAAATAGCGTTGTAAATATCTTGAACGGTTTTTGTAGATTTTGTGTATTTCTTCTTTGCGCGCGCGCGTGTGTAAATTTACACGTGATATTTTTCAAACGAGGTCGTGTGAAACAAATTATTTTTATACACGACCTTTTGATTAAATATTTGATTGTGCTAATCGGGATACGTTGTTCTATAAATATATTGTAAACTAGCATATTATATTTAACATGCCCACGCGCAGAGACTGCCACTGGCGTTGAAAAATGTTGCATTAGCAACATGGATTTTTGTGAGAGAGCATCTGGAAGCGATGCAACCGTCGGGATCTTTTTTTTTTTTTAGATTAGTTTTGTGAAAGAAAACGTGTATATGTCTAACAGGATGCGTATTTTTATTCTTCTTTTTAACTACAACAGTTTTTTCACTTCCATATTTCACGTATCTCTAAGGAGAAATAAAAAAACAAAAAACATCTCTCTCTTTTAACGTTTAATTGAAACGATAGAGAACACACACACACAGCTTTGTATTGCGCTATAATTCCTCGCGTATCGCAAAACACTTGAGAATCAATCGTGATTATGTTTCTTATTCAGTCTCACGGTACGTACATACTGTCAATTCAGAAGAAGCGAGAGATAGCTTTTCCGTGTCTTCGATTAATTTTATCGCTTTATCATTTTGAGGAATCTGATGACTTTTGCTCTATCTTTCTGATATACATATAGGAAAGATTTTTTTAAATCGATAGAACGTACATACAATATAGGTAATATCGAATAGGTAATAGGTAATATCGACAAATATCTTTACATTTTTTTCTTATAATATCTTTATAAATAAATTGTAGGTTTTAGAGAAAAATAACTCAATATTATTTTTGTCGTTATAAATAATTGACATTGCTCTTCAAAAATTGCTTAGACTTTTTTATAGAAAATGAAAATCGTAAAAATACGTGAAGAATCGACGATACAATAACAAAACAATTATAAAGCACTTACAAAGATTGTAAATATTAAGATATTTTATATCAAAATTGAAATAGTACCGGAATTCTCCACTCATTAAATACGTCGAGTAATCGTTGTATAAAATATCGATGTTATTGAAATAGTGTAAGCAGTCGTGTTATACGCGGTCTTTCTCTATTAAGTGAGCAGTGAGCATCACTGGTGTCTCTCGTGTCGTAACGGAGCATCATTGATGTTAATGAGCTAGATTGGAAAGCTGTCCTGCGTTTGAAAGTTATCGTGCTATAGGCGCGCGATCGGCGCTTCTCTCATACGGTATCAGGAGACATTTAAATCGAAGACGACGCCGATTGTATGACAACATGCGTTGTCCGTCAATGCGCGTACGAAACTCAACGCGCTTAATTTTCATGAATGAAATCTAAATAAATTAGCGCGCCGCGTTATTGCGCATGCATGTATTAATAAACAACGCGTCGTCAGAGAGCAATAAACCAAGAGATTGGCGTCTTCTTCTTTGAAAATGACGATGACGATGCGACGATTGCGTTGTTCTTTCAAGGTCCGCGTGACATTTCCTCATCCCGTCTGTTTGACGCCGCTGCTGTTTGTTATTTGTCGCGAGAAAATCTAGCTCATTAACGACTACGTGGTGTGCGCGCAGACACATCTCATATTTGAATTTGAACATAAGAGGACGTGTAAGTTTTTTATGATAATATTTTAATGAGTCGGATGTCGGAGACATCGAAATTTGTGTGTTTTGCAGATTAAATTAGGCGCGTTGACTCAATGCCTGTCAAAATCTCATTATTATTCTGATAGAATTTAATGACATCAATGAGTAATTGATTTTCTGTTTGTCATGAATCGACTTTTAATGATAATTTGATGACTAAGCATATAAGTATTTCCAAATTTACTGTAGTTAATCTGTCTCGCGTATTTCTCGCAGCAACGATATGCGCACACATTTCACGAGAATATTATTCAATTTATATAATTACTTAAATTTAAATTGAGATTTTTTCACATTGCTCCTGTCTTTAATTTTGTGACGCTACAAAAGAGAGAAAGAGAGAGAAGAGCGCGCCACTTGAGTTAATTTTATTTCATCCACACACGTCGCGAATAGACTGTGCGCTAATTGCTCGAATTGAATCGAAGTGGAAGAGTATCCGCGCGTCGTCGTGAGACTTTTCTCGTCATCTTTGTCTGTCAAAGAGGGAAGGGAGAAACTGCATACGTGGTCGCCGCCGCGTACGTGGCGTCTGCGGCGCCGGCGACGCGTACGAATGGAGTGGCTGGAATCGAGACGAGAAGTTGGAAAACAGATATTGATCGTATACGCGGCTCGCGTTCTCTCCCGCGAGTGCTACGCGAACGCACGCACGCGAGCGCTTCCTGATGCCGTAATGCTGGCATACGCCGGTACGTACCATGAAATGTAACGCGTAATTTCGCCAATGCCGTTAACACCGATCTGAACTCACCGACATCTGAATTTAATATTTCGCAAACGTATATTCATCGAATTTCGAGCACGTTGTAAAGAACTTTATTTTATGTTAAATAAGATGAATTTCTTGACTTTTACGAATTGACTTTCTCGGAGTTACAATTCACCATTGGGGTTGTAGTTTACCGCTTTGTTCGTTGGCGATTGACACAGAACGACAGTTCTTTGTAACTTCTGAATACCTGGAGCTTTGCGGAAGTACTTTGAGTCTCGCGGAAACGCAAGAGTTCTAAGTACTCTCGGAGGAACCTTTTGTATCTTTAAACAAAATAGAGCGTGGGGTTTAATAGAGGATTTTTATTGTGCAACACCGCAATTAAAACAAAATACTTCCATCGATATTATCTGATTCTTTCAATGAATTGTTGTACATTTTATACTTTTTCGCGGTGATAATATCAAAGGTTATATACTTTCGAGTTAGAAAATACATATTTTGATCGTTGTACGAATTTGAAAAATTGATTGTTATCGAGAAATCAATTGGCATAATAAAGCGTTTCCCGTTACGTTTATATTTACGATGCACCATCGACAAAAGAGAATAACTAAAAGCGCACAGATCTGTCGTCAGATTATTTTCGCATTATCCACTATACCGAGCGCGTAACAGCGCATATTACTCTGTGAACAGAGTCGACGATCAAATTACGACTGTAGCTATTTACGAATTGTTTATACGTATGCAATTGTATAACCGAGATTTGAAGAGATAGACAAATGTCTGCGGATTGTTGTGTTTTAAATGTCGTATTCTATCTATCTCATCATTTAAAAATAGAAACGTTCCGGTGTTATTTCCCGGCTAGAATTAGGATGAAGTTTGTGTCTTCGACGATGGGCCCGAAAATACAGCTAACCATATACCGCGCTTCCGCATCCAGTATCGAGTATTATTTCGCATCGAGTGCGTATACTCGATCTTGCCGGGCATGCGCCCGGACCGAATGCAGCGGCCAAAGACACAACAGTTGTAATGCGATAGGTAGCTTACAGGATGGGTTTAATTTGACGCACCGACCGATACGCACCGCACACGCAAAGTGCACACGCGTGCTGCGCATACGCATAGATCATCCGCGTCCTCCCGGGGGAAAAGGAAATATGATACACGCGTGATATCGATACGGTAGTAGACGCGGCACACAATGTTTTCGTTACGGTCGTTACGTCGAGCTTGTTACCGCGTTTCTGCACCTCGCGTGTTTTGCGCGATCGTGCGCGCCGTACGCACGCGACGAACGCACCGCGCTTTTAGCGGCATCGAGGCACGAACGGGAAGTGCGCACCGCGCGCACAGATATTTTTGGTGTCCCATCGATTTCACAAGAGGCGGTGGTTATTTTCATACGCGCGTCAGAATTAATTATATATCAAAGCGCTGCGCTCTTAATGCTCGTTAAAATTATTATCGGTCGGCTCACAGTCGCGCCGGATGAACGCATGACGCATCCGGGTTTCCGGTGCTCTCTTCCGTGTTGCAATATCGACATTATATATCGATGCGCAGATATCAAATGGATACACTTGCCGAAATGTATTGAAACTCATGTAGATCTCTCTATACACACACATACACACACAATGAAACCATATAGGTTCGTTGAATATACGGTATATATGTATTGTCAGATATTTGTCGTGATAGAAATCTGATTTGCAAGCAAGCTCTTGCTCATTTTGACAGAACCGTTGCCTGTATAATTAATAAGCGTCGATATATACTGGCGATACATGTCACCTTCTTGATCAATAGTGATATAGTTTGATAGGTGACGATAAACACATCTGTCTTCGTTAAAAAATAAACTCGCTCCTCTTAATGGTTAGGTTTTATTATTTATGGTTTATATAATTTATTATTTATGTTTAGCACATGTGAGAATATTTAAATTATATATAGAATCAATCATTTTTGACAATACATTACGTTTCATTTTGACACACATTAGCGTGCTCGCTTGGATGGATAGCTTGGCATCTTTGACGGCAGTATCAGTTTTACTACTGCTGGAAGCGTAAAGGCGAAGTTGATGCGCGGCAGTAACTCTACACGACAGTAAATCACAAAAAACATTCAGTGGAAGGCAGTGTCAGATACCTTTCCGCGTGCGCACACGCTTCCCCCCGTGTGGATACCATAAAAATGCGCGACCACGACTGGTGTTGGCGTGTTTCTGCACCGCCTCGCTAATAATCCATCGTCTCTCGCGAAGCTACGCGGAAACATCCTTACAAATTGTCCCAGGAATCATAAAATCGCCGAGCGTAATTAAACACCCGGTACGGAGCGCGATATTTTTCTCTCCGCCCGAGACTCCCTCCACCGTCGCGTTTTTCGTGAGGTTCGAAAAATACCGGCCATTTATCTTTGAAGGTAAATGTCCGTCTTTTTTTTTTTTTAGTAAATTATCGTAGCTCTTCGCGGTTTTATATAAAACATATAAAACACGCTCGGTATAAGATTTCAACGAAATATAAAATTGCGAGGGGAGAACATAACGCTTGGTGTAGAGTTCCCAACGAGATATAAAATCGCTATCTCAGCAAATTTACTTTCAAATAAAATATAATTTGCACTTGATACTTTCGCTGTTTTGATGATTCATTAAAGGATTATCACATACACGCAAGCGCGCGCGCACGCACATACATACACACACACACACACACGTGTGTGTGTATGTATGTGCGTGCGCGCACATATTCGATATATACGTTGTTAAATATTTACTTTAAAAAGATAGTATTTTTAACAAATTATCTTTAGTTTTTCGCAGCGTCGCGATCCTATAGTTTTTCTTCGTGAGATCAATAAATCGCGAAAGTACGCGAGTACGGTCGTTCTTCCTCTCTTTCTCGTTCGCACATTCTTTCGATTCTCGTCTTCTCGTTTCCCTCGTGAACCTCCACCGGGAGCATTGGAGGCCGACCGACCGAGCGATAATAAAATAATTCTCCGCCACAATAGACAATGCTCGGCGCGGGATGATAGTAATTCAAACCGGATGGAAGAAAAAGAGGCCGGTCGTCGTTTTCCGTACTTCCGCCCGACTGGCGTGTACGCTTCGGCGCTTTGCTCATCCCGGAATTCGTTTCCTTCTTGCACCCTTTCTCTCTCTCTCTCTCTCTCTCTCTCTCTCTCTCTCTCCTCTCTTGTCATCTCCAGTGTCCTCTTCTTCCTTCGTACCTTTCATAATATCGCGTCCACGCGACACGTTCTTTCTTCCTTCCACGGGAAATTTGTCATCGAAGAAAAATAATACGGTTTGCACAGATTGTCATAATTCACGCGAGAATAATCGCGGCACGTTTGGAACATCCTGTAAAAATTTAGGTCAGAAAGATCAACAAAAAACTATCTGAAACGTCAACACGGTATTAAAAGATGGAATATTAATGTATATAATTGTATTAAAGTATGTACACAAAAATCAAAAAATTAGTTTTGTCTATTCTTTCGTGCGTAGCAATATTGCACATTTCGATATTCTTGTAACCAGATGGTTGATCCTTTGCGACGGCGCGCAGGTAATCGATGCCGACGATAAATTACGACCGCCATATCGCTGCCTAAGTAGATTTCGCGCGCGGTAAAAATTCCGCCGACGACGACGAGCGATAGTAAAATCAGCCGTTTCAACCGCGGAAAGTACCATGATAGCGGTTATTGTTATTGCGCCGCGTTTGTCATGGTAACGAAGTCGTAGCGCGACGAATCCCACCGCGCTTTAACATAGCGAGTCCGCGAACGAATGCAAGCTGACCTTAATGACACCGCGAACGCGAAGGCGGCGAGAATTGAATATGCCGCGACATCCTGTGGCGATTACGGCTACACTCGCGGTTATTATCCCTCACCGTTTTCTTCGCAGCGCTAACTAATCATGCGAGTATTAATATCACTGGTGGCCGATTGTGCAACCGACCGCTGTTTCTTAACAACATTGTCCAACCGCAAACTTCAATATAAACCAAACGGAAAAACAAGTGACGCGTATTTTCAAGAATTGTCAGTTGGTAGAATTACTTTGCTACTGTAATATTTTTCAGCAAAGACAGAAAACACAGTTGTAGAGAATTAAAAAAAAAAAAAAAAAACAAAAAAAAAACTATTTCGCCAAAACAACAACTTATCTCGATGAAGCGACGCGTTGGAGAAACTCGTCGCAGAATCGAAGAGATTCGCGGTGTGGTGATCAATCTTACGAGTAAAAATAATTTTAGAACAAACTCTCACGCGGCCGTGTCACTGTGTGCAGGGATTGTTCGGCAATGCTAGGTAATGACCGGCGACACGTTTGTGCAAGATGGTGACAAAACTACGGACGGACATTAAACTAGCGTGCTATATGTTATTCCCGCAGCAAATTGTCCATCGCGACTCGGGGTCCCCGAACTGTCCGGCCGACGCACCAGATTACGATGACCGGTGATAAAGTGCTCTCAGGTGACTGTCGCTTCGCCACGCCGTAATTACTTCCCCGACGCGAGAAAGGAGATCGCGTCACCATGGCGAGGAAGCATTCGCTCGATGGTGCCACGCCATGGAGACGCGCAACCAAGAGGTTCTCCACTTTTCTGCCGCCGTTCGTCGTCGGCGCTTCTTTTTCATTTCGTCTCTACCCGCGCCGCCGTCCCGCCAGCGTGTTTCTTTGCCGTTTTCTCTACCGCGTTTGCCCCGCTCTCTCCGTCTGTCCTCTTCCGTTTGAAACGCGCGAGGCGATCTCTTGGTCTCTTCTTCTCGGCAAGTCTTGGCGAGTCTTGGCGAGCGAGTTTTAACGAGAAATTAATATCTCGGGCAAGTCGTCGAGTTGCTTCAGAGAGCAGGATCTTCTTCTCTTCTTCCTTCCTTCGCGCGCTGCCATTGCCCGCCGTCTCGGACTTTGCCGCGTCTTTATTCAGTTTCCTTTCCTGTTTCCTCCCCCGCGTTCGTCGTCCGGAAAGTCCGTTTCTTCTTCTGTGAAAGACGCGCGAATCGCGCCTTCTTTTTTTTTCTTTATTCCCTCGTCTTGAGTTTGCTCGTCGCCTCTTATTCCCTCTGCTCGACGTTTTCTTCCAGTGTTCTCCCAGGGCGACGTTTTTACCGCCGATGCCGCCTACGCACGGCTGCACCCTCCATTATTCGCGTAGGCGCAGTCGGTCGATGCTTAATTAACTGTGCGACTCGGTCAATTAGGTAATTAATGCCAGTAAGAAGCGGTAACATGCACGATTCGCATAACTAGGTTAACAGCTTCTTTTTGTATCGAAATTTAAAGATTTTAGGTTTAATAATCGATTTTACACACATACAATAATCTTGTATCGGTACTTTCATTTACGTTCTTAAAAATTTTACTAGAGAAATTGGGATTTAATGTACGTTTAAAAAATATATATTTGAAATTTGGTTAAAAAAAAAATCTAAAATGAAACAAGAGTTAATCAAGCATCCTTGTCAGGAGGGAAGAATAACATATAAATTCGTTCTCCTAATTTTGACGGAAGCATTTCACCTTCATTCTACTTCGCGCGTCTACGGGCACTTCGAAATTTCGTAAGTTTCTTCGGCGACGTCGGGACGCGTCCTGTTGTCTGAAGAATTTCCAGCTCTCATGTCACGTGGCAGGCTGATGACATCGCGATCCCCTTTATCTTTCCCTTTAATGCCTACGGTGACGCATATCTTTCCACAACCGTGACATTTTCTGGAAAAGCCGTGGTCGAAGTTTTTCTCCTGACACATACGCGTGCGCGCACATAGTCGCGCTTATCGATAACTGTATATCACGTGCGTGATAGTTAATACCAACTGTTGTTCAATCATCGACTTCTTCGAGAGACTTGTTGGGTCTTCCCTACGGCTAGCTTCGCGACGTGCAACATACCCCGGCTTTGGCAGACATCTGGCACGCATCCACGACGGATACTCGAAAACCCTCGTGCATGCCTAGTATATGTTGCCTATACACACAGCGGCTGGCATCACAGACGGTCGTTGTCGGCGGAGAGATCTGGGTCTAGGTATTTCGAGAGAAATACCGACGCCCGCGCGCAAAGATACGCGCGATACTCACACGTGCGCGCGCGTGACGCAGCATTTTCTTTTCTTTTTTTTTTTTTTTTTTTTTCTTCTCGGAAAAATACATCTCGCCGGCGACTTTACGTAACCAGCGGGGCCTGGTGCGGAATAAAATTCCGGCCGCAAATAATATATGGAAGTATGTATACGCGCGAGAAATCGATTCTGCACGCTCTCTGAAGTCTCGACTGCCACTCGGTCTTGACTGCGGGGAAGAAGTATCTCCGAATATTTGACAGGAGCGTTGCTAAAGCGTCGTGTTATAAATAAATATTCCAGCAAACGCGTTTCTCATACGGCGCGATGGTAAAAGACATCGTCTAGGTATGACATTCGATATATCTCGATATAATATTAATATTTACTAAAACGATTCGCGCGCCCGCGCGTGCGTTCCTTACGCTTTTATAGATACTTAACACACGCGTTGGCTTGAGTTTTATATAAAAACAAGAGACTAAAGTAAATCGCCTCGATTACAATGTGCTTTCCAGAAACAAATTTGTGATAATGGCTCTTTCCGTAATATTTATTGTACGTAAATAGTTTCTCAAAAATCAGTGGAAATTATTCCTCTCTGAAAGAGCAAGCGTCATCGGAAAAAAATTCAACTAGAGAGAAATAGAGAGAAAGAGAGAGAGAGAGAGAGAGAGGCAGAGCATCCTTGTATGTTCACGGCTTGACGGCCGTAAAATTCGTCTGGCGCGCACATTATTCGCTTTGTTTGGCGCGAATTAAATCGCACGTGTGTACGCTCGTCCCCGAGACACATGGGGAGTCGTAACGGTCTCCGGCGTCGCGTAGTTTCGCACGTTCTTCGCTACGTTACTAGTTTCTGGTTGGTTTCGTCGCGATCTTCATGACGGCAAATAAACCTTGACGATGAGAGTCGTATCGCTGCGCTCGAGCACCCGTGTCTCGTCGGCCGTGATTACGTCATACGTCAACGGTCACTTTCCACGCGTCGTTTCTTCGCAAAACTAGAATTTCTCGTTCTCAGCGCAGAGCCATGCTCGATCGGGAAGTAATGCGATAAAGTAAGGTCTAGCCGGTCGCAAAATTCATCTCGTATGCACTTATAAGCCCCGCGTTGATCAAACGACCGTTTAACAGCGCGATAAAACATCTACGCGAGATGAACGTACAAATTGGATTTCGGGCTGATTGACGACGATCGGAAGAGATGAGATCCCGAGACTTTTCGGTACGTATTGACAAAAAAAGTCGTAATCACCAACTCCGCTTGACGTTTTGTCGCAACTCTTCTTCGGAAAGAAGATATATAGTAAGTAATTTTTCGTTTCGACGCAAGACGAAAAACTTGTGGAAATGTGTTTGAACGCGCTTATCTTTCCACGGTGATTTGCTCAAAATGTTTTTTGATAATGGTTAAAAGATAACTCAAAGAGAATCCTCAAGAGAACGCGCGCGCGCGCGCGCGTGATATCTCAGCAGAACTGGTTTTCTACGCGAAGAAATGCGAGATTCCCGAATAACTTACGACACATTGCCGACTTCGAATTTCTCTCTATCCGTTAGACGTTTTCGTCGGGGAAGACCCTTCTTATTTCTTTCTCGCTCATGATATCTCCTTTTTTCTTTTCTTTCTCTCTTCTTTTTTCTCTTCAAAGAAAAGCACGTGGCGACCGTGAACGTCGTGGAGCGTTTTCGCCCAGAGGCCACGTTGCGGAGGGAGCGAATTCGCTTTAATTTTAACCATGCTCCTCCGCCCATGCCTTGGGCAGGCCATGGTATGCATGGTGCTCTCGGCAGCAGCCTTGGCATCGCAGACGCATTATTCATACCTTAATGAATTCTCTCTTGCCCCCAACCCTCTTCAGCCCCGACCCCCCCTGCCCCTCCCGTCCCCACTTGTCTCGCCTTCTCGCTTCTGCCACAACTGCTATTGTGACCACAGCCGTTCTTATCGATAAATAGTCGATTTTCGTTATAATACACCTTTCCTGCAGGTTTTCTCTGCCGATTGACCGCGATTCGCTAATCCGTCTCCGTCTTATTATCAATTGAACGACACACTTTTGTTGAATAAGTACACAATATGCTTGCGTTATAATACAATACATAGAGTTAAAAGAGTTAAATATATAAGAGTTGTTTCTTGTAAGAGTCAATGAAATTCAAATACAATGGATATAAATGCGAATATTATAGCTTGTAACATCTTCGTGCGTTAGTGTTTTTTTTTTTGTAAAACATCTAGAAGATTTTATCCGAGTAATGCTCGAATATCTAAATGTTGCTCGTGGTACTCGGATTTCGTTTGCGTTACTGAGAAGACATGCGATCCTGTTGTGAAAACTTTAGTAAGACGGTGAAAAATATAACGAACAACGCAGGGGTTACAGCTCTTGGAAGAGATATTTTATTTACTCTTGTCTGTATAATATACCAAACTATATACCCTATCCTACGCGCAAGAAATATTTATAATTTGCGCGACATGGAAGAGAGAGAGAGAGAGAGAGAGAGAGAGAGACATATGAAGCGGCAACGCGTGAAGCATGCGTGATTTTATTTCAGTGAATTACATAGTCCAAATGTGAGGGCTGGTATAACGCTTGGTATTTCAACTTTCATATCTTAAAATTAGAACCAGCCCAGGCTTACGTCATTAAATAATCATGAAGTACATATGTATGTATATATGGTATATCACGTCTGGCACAGAACTGAAAGCAATACTTTATTTTTTTTTTTTTACGCAATTTTGCAAATTTTCACTTCTCTCAACAACGAAATTAGTGCGTCTCGTAATTGCATAAAAACGTGCGCATTCGCGTACCCAAAATTGCGAGTCCGATATTCTCGCGCGCAAGAACTTTATCAAATTTGTATGTGGAACTTTTTTTTTGATATATTCGCAGCCGCAACAAACAAATAGTTTAAGATTACATCATTAAATTATTTATTCACATTGTCGAAAGAGAAAAATATACGCTCATATATTAAATTACACACATTTCGAATTAATCTGCAAAATTGCACGGACGTTAACAAGGATGATCCTGCGTATTTGCCGCAGCGGTCACGCATCCTTGCGTCCCGCATTCTCTCTTCCGTGTGCTTCGCGCGCGGTTCCGACACGCTTTTGCAATGGTGGTAACACCGTGGTAATTCTCTCGTACCGCGCGCCGGTAGCAAAATTCCGGTGACCGGTCCGGAACGAGGAAGCCGCCTGAGGGGAAAGAGGAGAGAAGGCGACACTGGAGAATTCGTTGGTTGCGGTCGGTGCATTGCGCGATGCAGGCGCGCGCGATTCACGGCGCCGCATTTGGAATTCTACCGCTTCCGGTCGGCCGACGCGACGTGTCGTAAGAAAGAGGTGTTCAGAATTCTGGTCCGCGAAAGAGAGACGCCTGACACGGTGCAGCGTGCGAGCGCGTGTTCGCGCAACGGGTGAAGAAACCGGAGCAACGGTGAGGAGCGAGGGAAAAGGGCAATAGAAAGAGGGAAGAGAGAGACCGCATATAGATGGAAACAGAGACCGAAAGGTGATGCGGCGGGATAGTATATGAGGTTAGTTAGCCGACCTCGTGCGCTGCATATTAAAAATATTCAAATGCCGCCACCGGGAGGGAGAGGCGGGGATGAGCAGCAGCGCGACTCGCGCCAGAATTTACGGGCTGCACGGCGCGATAGTGCAAATTATGTTCATGAAACAATGTAGCGGGCGTCGTCCTCTGTTTTCCTCCGCTCATATACTCGCGCTATTTCTGTGCATTATGTGTGTACGGACAGAGAGAGTATGTATGTATATGTGTGTGTATGTCGGAACACATTGTCGAGAACAACGTACTTGTGCGTCGCGTAGGGTAAGGTAGATGCATTCGCGTGCCGATGCGGCGTGTGACAGGCTCTCGTGGACGCGCTCGGCTTTCAAACGCGTCCGTTAGGATGCATTTATGCGCTCGTGGCTGCAGATAAGGAACGACACCGCGCTCTCCGGGCCAATCTTCTTGCCATCTTCGCCCGTACCCGTCACGTAGATTTCGTACCGGCGATAAGATTTGCATGAAGCCCTACTCTCGCGCTGCATGCTTCGATCGTGGCGACGATTTACGCCCGCGTGCTGCTGCCATCTCGTCTTCTTCTCCGCCTAATCTACGTCGTGTTTTCGGCAACGTCGGTGACGTAATCTTGTAGTCTGATACGTTATGTTCTATCCGGTGAAAACGATCTGACTTTACCGTACTACGTCGTCAAACGAAAACCGGTGAACCTCGATCGGGAAATATTGTTAGAAACAATTTTTTTAATTTATATCGCAGCAACTATTGCAATAACTACTAATTTATATGCAATAACTACTACTTTTTTTAAATACATTTCGAGCGGAGCACGAATATAAAAAATCCGTCGCAATTGCTATGTTACGCGTTACGTTAAAAGATTTGAGAATGCAGTTCTTTGAAAGAAGCAATTTGCTAAGTGATCGCGATTGTAAATAAATCAATTCAGCAACACGAGAAAATTGAATTCGTTCAGATGTAACAAGTTTAAATTTAAAAGCGACACGTCTTACGCGCGGTATTGTGCGCGCCGGAGTGCGTTTTCCCGCCAGAAAATCCTAGCGAAATCCCGAAGCTGGTCGTTCGTTGTATTTATGCGGCAGAAAATGGAAGAAATTAGACGGTGCTTGTGTGCAATCGTTATTTTGTGCAAAGTATCTCCACCGCGCGTCACTGTACTTGCAGCGTAAACGGCGAAAAAAGTAACGTAATTGAGATATTTTAATTTCACGAAACACAACAGAGTGTAGAAAAGAAGAGGGGGAGAACGAGGAGGAAGTCCCGCTTTTGTTCTGTCTGAAAATAAAGTTAGGATTCGTGCCTCATTTGCCGGGATATTGTCGGACAATAGCGGGAAATGTGCGGAAACAGGTTTTCCTTGAACACGCGTCTTGTATAAAACAGTCAGTTACTTAACCGTCGTTTGTATGTAACGCTTTAAATGTCAACTCGCGGTTCTATACATATTTTTTGCTCTCTTCTCTCTAACACTCTCTCTGTCGATGAGATCATCGATGACACGAGTGAAAAAACTCGCGTGTTACATGTACTCATCGAAACACATCAAGTGAAATCACTCTGAAAAGAGGAATAAAAGAACCATGTTATGTAACATATGTTTTTAATTAGTTAATAGATCGAAAAATAATTACAATACAATTAAACAAAGTGGCATGTGTTACATTTAAAAATGTTTGCTTTAACCCGCGATAGTTTTGTTCGTTCGCACGTGGAATATTTCGCGAGAAATATGTGCGATAGATCTGTGAGAGATGTGTCTCGTTATTCGTTTCCTGCTCTTTCCGCTGCTGACGCAGCGCGAAAGAGAAATCGAACACTACTTTACTATCAGAAATTTCGCGGGACATTCTTATTGCGTACGGCGCGCGAGGAAAACGTGTCTGCCAAGATGTAACTGCAATTTTATGCAAATGGAGAAGGGGGATACGCGTGCCTGGCACCAGGAACGATATTACAAATATTGCCGACGTAATATTTTATTCCCTTCGCGTTTTATTTGGATAGAGACTGTAGATCTTTTCGTTCTCAAACGAGAAAAAATTTTGCACGTTTTTCTTGACACAGAGTATTTTATATTTTTATGAAATGTGTTCTCTCTCACAGTTTTGCTTCGAGATTACGTGATGCGTGTCTGATGCCTCGATCGTCTGACGTTATGCATTACTATTTTAATCCCCGTTCGATGCTGTGTTTCGTAGTTCCAATTATAGCGATATAATGCAAATAGCTGTCGCGTCGTTGACGTAATCGCTTGTTATTTCTTGTTGTAATGCTCTATTTGTGATGTTGACTTTTTCTCCGGCAATCTCGATAAGTTATCAATCATCGCTTGATAACAGACGAGGTTATAACAATAACATATAGCTTTATAAACTTTCGATTACATAATATTTTCTGTGTGTAATAATGAAAAAATATATAACTATAAAAAATATATAAATAAATAAATAACAACATATAATAAATATAAAAATACATAAATATATGATATAAAAATATATTTCTTTCTACAGATAAAAAAAAAAAAAAAAATATCCGATGCAGAAGTTTGCTCTTGTGAAAAGTGATTGTAGTGTAAAACTTAAATTACTGGGAGCGCGCCTTTCCAGATATTTTTTTGTCATGCTTGTATCATTCCAACCGCTAAGAAACGAACAGCAATGCGATTATTAAATTCACGAGAGAACTCACGCGCCTCAACTCGTCGAACACAGTTCTCGCTACGGTATTTCATTAAAAATTCTTAAACAAATTTTTATCCCATCTTTCTGACGGGTTCTCATGCTGCACTTCAGACAACTTTTGCAAGTCGGTCGGCGGAAATCAATTTGCAGAGATCACGACCGGTTAAATGAAACATATAGTCGGTCTAAATTCACACGCACACGCACACGCACACTGTTTCTTTTCACGGGCGGCTTCACCGATGTGTCGAAAATTTTGCTCGAGTTTCAGAGCGCCACACGTTTGCACGTGGAAAAAAAAACGTAGACGGAGAAAAGCGGAAGAGCCACACACTTGTGTCTTTTCGCGTCGATCTCTGTAAGAGAAGAACGAAAAGAAAACTTTGGAATAAAAGGTACTTCGAAGCGCCCGGGCGAAGTGGCGAGGAAATCTTGGAATTTCCTCGTCACTTCGCGAAGCTCTAAAAACCCGGATAATTTCACGCTGAGGATTCACGAGCGATTTATAGGCGTTTTCGTCGCTGCGTTGCGGAACTGTTTTGTGTCCCCGAGTTTATGTTTTCCCGCACGACGACAGATTTTCTCGAAGGAACCAGGTCGTTAAAGTCGCAATGCGTGTATTTAGGTCGAATACGCTTTCGAATCGCGTTGATGTGATCGGTACGAAGGCACCGCAAACTCGAAAATTGCAAATTCTGACATTAGTTTTATTTGCATTTATAGTTCTACAGAATCCTGCTAGAAATTGACAAAAATTTGCTGCATTTAATGTTGATTCTTGACGTGCAATGCTGGCGTCGAGATTTGATAAAAAAAAAAAAAAGATTTTAAAGATCAGAATTTTTGTTAAGCCTATTAGAACTCTTCGAGAATTAATCTAACACCGCATATTTGTGAGATAGAAATTTCTCTATGTGAATTGGCGGAAATAATGATGCCATCTAACAGAGATTCTGAGTTCGCGGTGCCAACTTCACACTAACGTCGATGTGTCGCTGCATCACGCGGCAAAATCGAGACTGCGTGCACGCACGTGCAACCCAACCCTCGCGCGCGTGCACCAGACTTCTCGTCGCGCGCGCGTGTATTCCACCCGGCTCTTGCCAACGATATAAATTTTCGTGCGCTTTACGAGCGCATGTGGAATTCGCGCTCCGCTCCAATTCTGTCTCACCCGCATGTCGCCTTCGCGGAAGCGTAAAAAAGGATGCCTCTCGGTTTCTTCGTCTCGAAGCATGGCTGTGAAACTCTCAGCTGTCATGTGGACGCGTTTTCACAATCTTAACTTGCATCGAGACAAGAGATCAGTTTCATTGTCAAATAATTGTTCTCTTGTTTTCCGTTAAGTTTGTTGCGTAAAAAGTATAGAAAAATAATTGTAAAATTCTCTCTGCATTGTTTCTTTTACGACAGACTTTAATTTTTTTTTCAGTAATGAATAATGAGTTTTTAATTTTTCTTATTTAATGATTGTAAGATTACAAACAGTCTTAAGCAACTCAAAATATTATTTCTTAATATCACGTACGCCGTTAACGTTGTGTATAATCACGTTTGATTTTTCAATCAAATATTTCTTTGTTTAAAGTATACATTTCCTCAAACGTAATCTCATCGCTTGTCATTCAGTAATTATCACTCGTGATTCAGTGTAGTTGTGATTCATCGTCGACTGCTAAGTACTGCTGCAGTCATTTCCGGCAATCTCGCAACAGTCTGAAGTGCTGCAGTAGTAGATTCTTGTTGAACCACGTCGCGTTGATTTTGACTCATTCTCTCTTCTTAGACTTGTTATATTTTATCTGGTACACCACTCTGACACTTGAGCAAGTAATATTTGCTTGAGCTGTATCTAATATCTTTGCTTTACTTCGATTGAAAATTACAGTCAAGCAGTAATAAAAAAAGAGAGAAATTACCACTTTATTCAGTTTGATATAACTCGACAGAAACTACTACAGTTCTCAAATTAATCTTGATTTTTACATCACATCTGAGTCTCTCACATACAGCTTGTATTCAGATCAAAGACGATACGCAAATATCAAATTTTAGGATGCCGCAGTCTTTTATTATCTTTGATATTCAATCGAGTTCTATCTGTTTTTTTTTTGTTCAAAGACAATACTTTATATTGTTCTAGGTGTATACAACGATGTAGTATACAAATTAATAATCTTATTTAATATTGTTTTCTTTCACAAAATATTTTATATACTGGCGTAATCAAAAGTCGAGACTGCTGTAATTTCGTTGACTTCAATTCTCGATTCCGTGAAATTTAACCGCGTTAACTCTCACGTTTTCGACTAAAAAAACATTTTGGATTTATTTTCGCGTCTGGCACGGTCGTGTGCGCGAAATCTAAACTGACTAACGTCACACCACTATTTTCTCCCGGTATACACAATTTTAGCAAACTCGTGCAGAATTGAAGAGTGCGGAGTTAGCAGAATCGACCGCTCGCCTGCCTTTAATTCGCGCTCGATCGTCGCGTCGTCGTGCGTAGAATCATCGCTACGCCTCTGCGACACATTCTCAAGTCTCTCGACCACTTAACTTCTCGTGGCGGGGGCGACTTTATCGCGATTTCTCGGCGCGTCGCCGGAACGCAGAGCGAACAGTAAAGAGTCTTCTCGAAGAGAAAAAGAGAGAGAAAGAGAGAAAGGTCGAAGCCAGGGCTCGTCGCAGTCGCCCCGAGGCTACCGGGGTGCTTCATCCCGAGTTATGCGAGGACGTAATCGAGTTAGATTCGCCCGGTTCCTCCTCCTTCTCGGCTCGCAGTCGGCCGGAGAGAGCGCTATACTTTCTGAATAATAATCAGCCTCGTATTCAAAGCGGCGCCGTATTCTGACGTACCGTTTTGTCGGAAGGGAACGGATAGGATATCGCGTTTATATACATGTATATATACGCGATACACCACATGGATGTGTGTACACATTCGCGTTGCAACGAAACAGCGCAATGGCAGAGAACGGAAAGTGCGAGATGAACGAGAAGCGACAGACAGAATGAGAGAGAAAGACGTAAATGTAATAGAGAGAGGGAGAGAGTGAGAGAGCGAAAGGAAAGGGCGAGAGGGAAGGGATTCTATCTAGATTGGCAGAGCTGCTGTAGCGGGAAACGAAGTAGAGAGGGACGCAGGATCGTGTGGCATTATCATCGCTAATGAATATTCAGTTCTGCTTGGTTCGGCCATTGGCGGTCGATGTCGTGACTCCGGTTGCAGGTCCCATGACGATTATCACGATTACTCGCAGTAATCGTCGTGCCGTTCCGCTCGTCCCCGCGCTCCGAAAATTTCGTTCCCTCTTCCCTTCTCACCTCTTTTCGGTATCGTTTTATCTTCGAGTATCACACGGATTATGATAAAGCAAGCAAGAGGTCAATCGAGACAGTCCGTGACGAAGGACGAGAACACGGCGCTTGATCTCTTGTCCCTTTAATGTTGCAACATCTTTCTATGACTGGTGTTCTTAAATGCGATATTGCTCGTTAACATATTTACTTTCTCATGTGCAATTCAGTCTGATCTTTAAGTATTATATATTTTCGAATGTTTTGCGCGCGCACACATACACACACACACACACACACACATTCATAAGCATCTACGGCTTCTCCGGACTGCATGCGCGAAGATAATGAGCCAGGAGAGCCGGCATCGTTGCGTTTGCGTTTGCATAATAAAATGTCGTTGTAAAAATTGCACAAGCACGGCAATTACTTTTTAGAGAAGATTATTTCTCGGGTCTCGCGACCGTCCCGGGAGAACAGGGGAGGATCTCGTAATTAAGCGTAATTACCGGGTAGCCCGATCAATCGTCACCGGCCGTAAAACTCCGAAAATTGGGACGGTCTCGTTTTGCATAATAAAATCTTGCTTTCGTTAATTATAAAATTCGCATCGCTCGCGGCCGCAATGCGCCGGTTATGACCACCGGCGGCGGTGATTGCACCTCTGATACGATCGAAATCTGATTAATTATTCGTGTGTGGGCAGATTGTCGATGGCACGGGCATAGTCGAGACTGCTTAATTGATCCATCCGTGATTGACGCGTTGTGTATTACTGATTACTACAATCACGGCGCCGTCGTTGCGTTACCACATACACCGAACGGAACGGCTTTTGCTTCGAGTTCGCGTACCCGATTGTTTTTATGCGATGGTCACGAACTATGATGGTTTTTTATTGAATGCGCGCGGCGCGGAAATTGAAAAATTCATGCTCACCGCGCTCTGTTTAATTTGTTTGCGCGATAACGGTCGAACTCGTCGACGTGATCGTTTTCAGAGCGACGAGGTTCTCTCGAAGGACGCGGGCAAGTTTCCCCGCGACCGCCGCTCGTCGACGCGGATGGGACGAGAATACGAGCGTCCGGGGAAACTTTATAGCCGCGCTGCCGAGTCATTATTCTCCTGATTTGCATTTGTTATTATAATTGGGAATAATCGATGTGTGCCGCGCTGCCGTGTAACGACCGAGCTGGTCTGCGCCGCTGCCGGAAACGGATCGGGACAATTACTGAGGCGGAGGTGGAGCGAACAACTGACTTCGCCTCCGGCAAAGTTTTCCCCGACTTTGTAACTGTCCGTTCCCCCTGCAACTTACCGCCGCCGCGCCGTCGTGGCTCAACCCTCGCGCGAGAGACGCGCAATAATATTTCGGCAATTAAACAGCTCCGCTTACACGCACTTCGCTCAGCAAATGGTTATTCAAAGCGCCGTCAATCTTTGTTTGAGACAAAAATTTAATTTCGACGCCGCTCACTCGTCGATTTTATTTCAATTAAGATCCGTCAGTCAACGACTTCTTTTGCTTAATTGAAACGTTGAAAAACTATTTTCCCCGCGTTGTAGATCCGAAAGGATTTAAAGAAACCCCCCTTTCTCTCCGCGTACCTGAAACGGTCGCGTTGACAGTCTGTGCTTTGTAATATGTCCCTGAATAGCTCGCGCGAAAAGCGTATAAAAACGTAATTGCTCAGCTTTACGACGATTAATTAGACGGAGAACGTACTAACTCCATTATGCTCGGCAAGAAGACAGAAAATATGACCGCGGGTTCGTGGATTTCGAGGACACAGTTGTACAGCCTTCCATTTAAAAGCTAGAACGACCTGTTATCTTCGTGTTGCCACTTGTTAATTGCCTATAGATCTGCATTCCAGTTTTCTTGACGATTTCGAGTTAACGATTTTTAAGTTCGACGTAGGGTAACTTCGGTATATGAGCCGCACCTATCGTAAACTTAATTTATCAAATAGTATTTACAATGTTAAAGACAAATTAATGATA